>JADKXX010025189.1:0-22717 GCA_017310255.1 Butorides virescens
AGCTGGAAGGGAAACAGTAGAGGACTTTTGGGTTCATCAAGAACACGGTATGTCTGATTATAATCTGAAGACTATAGCTTAGTTAGGTTAACAAAATGAAGACTGTGGGAGTATATGATAATACGATAAAAAACCGCATGAAGTAAGCACAAGGGAGGGAAAAGAACCATTCACACCAGGTATAGATTGCTGTATAAATTGTTAGAAATGAGAAGAAAGTTTCAAATCATCAGAGCGATGAGGTAGTGGAGTGGGCTCCAGCAAGAGTGAATGAAGCAAAGAACCAACAACATCAACACTGGTGGAGCTGGATCAGTTGGTGAAGAGGATAAGGTAATTTCCTTTGATAGCGGAACACAGCATCCTGCAACTGTATGTTTCTAAGTGAAGAGAAAATGTAAGAGCACCAAAATGTGCAGTGAAGGGGAGAATTGGGGTAGATCATTGACATGGAAGTTGCATTTTTGAGGGAAAAAGGTGGGAGTCTGTGAGAAGCGAAAAAGAGAGATCCAGGTGTATAATCAGAGAGAGGGATGTTGGTTGTGCAGAGCTGGTTGTATGTAAGGGATGAAGATGAGAGGAGAGTCCAGAGAAGAGAGACTGCGGAGGGGCACATTTAGGAAGTGCTACTTTGTGGTAGAAGTCCCCCATAGTCTTATCCACGCTGATGAAGAAAAGGTGTGGCTGCAAAAGCCCTGGTTAATTTGAGGTAGACAGTGGCGCTTATCTCTCCTGCTGCTGGAGACACCAGTACGCAAAGAGGGGGTCGCTGTCAAGTTTTAGATTTGAAGTGTTTGTTGTAGAGGCAGTGAGAGATGGGCAGGTGGGAGTGAGGAGTACAGCGGGGAGTGGGAGAAATGGATGGGAGAGAGTCCCTTGCTTGTGCAGATGTCTGAATACGCACTGGGAAGTAGAATATGGAGGAGTGGATGCAGAAAAGTAGCAGAGAGGTGTTAGAAACTGTTGGTATGGAATTGGAGGAAGGGGAACAGTGGTGTAAGAAGAGCAGAGCGGATGCAGTGCTGCAGGAAATGAGCGGTGAAAGGCATGGGTGTGGCATGGGCAGATGGACAAGAAGATTACAAAATGAAAAGTAAACCCGAGTTTTTAAAATGCTGTGAAGTGACTTTTGTAGACCTGTTAACCAGCTAGAGTGCTTTATCTCACCCTTCCAGGGGTTAGAGAGGGGTGGGCGACCTGTGTCCAGCCCTCGAGGAATCTGAGGGAAGCAGAGAGGAATGAGTCTTTGAGACAGGAGGGGCTCCCTAATGCTTGCAAATGTTTTTCTTGTTGGAGTCTTTAATCCAGGAAGGAGTGAGGATGAGACCTGCACTCTGTCTCTGGAGTTTTTATTGGGGCAGGCCACAGGAAATGCAGCCAGGAATGGGAGTTCCCCCAAGCCTCTGGGCAGCGGAGGTGGCCTATAGAGACCATATCTCCACGTCTTACGTGATTGCTAAGCTTTGGGAGCCAGTCCTCAAGCATCAAGTTTCTTGCTCTACTGATGGATGACACAGTCTGCTCTTCCTTTGAGTCTTAGATGTCCAGGTAACAGAGAAATACTATGCTCTCTCATGGCCAGTGCTGCCTGGTTTAGTTAGCCATTTGTTACATGCCTAGAGCAGATTTTAGATATGTGTCTTTTTCTTTCTGCTTTCTTTTTTTGGCCACAGCTGAACTTCTGGCTCTGGGGTTTGTTCAGGCAGAGATTGATTCAAAACATTCCTTGTCTCAAGGTGCCTTTAATGCTGTAACATTGGGTGTATAGCAGAACATGTTCTTCCAAAACTGTAAATGAACTGCTGTAGAAAGGTGCTTTAAATACCTTCAAAATTCTGAAAGGGGAAAAGCCAAAAAGTACCAAATCTGTCGTTAAGTATTTTTCTGTTTTCTTAACACTGATATTATTTGATAACTACCTTTTCTGAGAATTTTGTGGTGTTTTAAAAATGAATTTTGAATGATTGTCTCACACTGCACACTGCATATGACCACAAGTTTGGCTTCTAAGCACCTCTACTGTCACATCCATTGGCAGGAAGCTTCAGCATTACAAAAATGTCTGACTACTCTGAATCCCATTTAGGACCTAGGGCATAACCTTCTCTTTGACTAGAACAGTATGTCAGAAAAGCAGTTTTAGTTTGGTTTTTTTTCTTTCCAACACTGACCTCCTAAATATGGGTTGAGATTTAAATGGTGCCTGGAACCATGAACTTTTTTGGAACATAAAAGACCTCAAATTTTCTCTAAGCCTGCTTCTGCCCTCCCATATGCCCTTCTGAGCCAGCCCTGTGATTTCTATCTTACTGTTGGGTCCCAAATGTTCTGGTCGAGTGTAGTTTCCTGTGCAACCAGCAGGCAAGGACTTGGCCGATCTTTGTCCTTGCCGCAGCTTGCTGTTTTGTCTCTTTGATTTATGGCATGTGTTCATCCCTTTTGGCTAAATCAGACTCTTTGGAATCAGGTTCCTGCAGCCTGTCCCGACTGCCTAGACCAAGGCCAGGGCGTAGTTCTGACTGTACGTTTGGCAGAAGGAGAAAAGCAGTTCCCAAGGAGCTGACAGGCTCCCTACAGAAACGGGGTTGTGCTATAGTCCACTCTGAATGCCGTCTTCTCCAAGGAACTGACTTGGAGATGGAAGAAAGATGGGGTGTGCTGACATTGCTTTTGTGTAGTGGTAGATGCCTGTACATTGCTGGGTATCCACAAAAAAGATATATAAGAGATTTCAGAGGGAACCGAATGATTTTACCTGTAGACAGGTACCTAGTTATGAAAAAGAAAGCCTTGGCACCTCATTCAGCTTGCCTTTTGGTTTTGAGTAGGCTCTTTCCTCCTGTCCTTTCCTTCAGTTGTGGGCATAGTGGTACCACAGCATCGTAGCCCTTAGGAATGACTTCTTACGGAGTATTTTTCTCCTTACTTCCTGATTTGGGCAGAAGACCTCTGCGCCAGGGATATCCCAAGTAGCACTCTTCGATGTGGTCATCAGCTGGGTAAAGGCTGTGTGTGGAACAGACACTCAGAAATGAAACCTGAGCTTATTAGGAGTTTTAAAATGGAAGCCTGAAAGATTACTGTCTTTTATTTTCCCAGTTCCAAATACAAAATGCATAATTAGAAGGGTAGCTGGCTTTGTAGCACAGTATCATGCTGTCAGTTGAGGTTAAAACCTCCCATTCCAGGCTGTCAAAGGGTGACAGGATGGCAGGGCTTTAATCCTGCAGTGTTATTAACACTGAGTTAAGGCTGTAGAATGCTCCTGCGAGGCCACACATTGCTAGGGAGAGACACCGGCAGCCTCCCTTCCTATAGGGCTGTGCAGAGGCATCTCTTGCTGATGATCGTTCTATTAAGTGGAACAGCAAGGGGTAAGGGAGGCCTCTTGAGCAAATGTTGCTGGGGACTGCCCTGTTCTGTTTTTGCAGTGGTTGCCTGTGATAGCATTTTGGAAATCTTACAGCTGGCCTGCTTATGTACGAAAACTTGCTTTTGGCATACTTTCAGTTTACCTGAGACATGTAGGAGTGTAACGACATCCTGTGCTGTAATTGATCCCCACTAGGAATTCCTCCGATAGCCAGGATGCCTGTCTTTTTAAACTATGCTTCTCGGATGGTAGAGGTTCTCCCTGAATTGTAGCCTCTTAACTGTCTTGCTGCTAACATCACTGAGCGTTATCTTGCTTGCTTTTTCAAGAAGAAATAAGTGGAAGGAGTAACAAAAAATCAGCTCGCTCTGCAAAGAAACTGGCATTTTCCTTCTGAATGCTAGAAGATCTAGGTCACTTGCTGGGTTAAAGAAGTGTTGGCAAGGAATGTGGCTATGTGTCATCGGAAAGCCTGGGAGAAGCAGCACACGAACTGGACTGAGATGCTGTAAAGAGAATAGCCCTGGAGAAACCATTAGTTTTACAGTTTTGTTTTTGATGTTTTCATTTAAGAAACAGGCTGAAGCATTGCGAGTGTGTTAGTCACGCTTGGATTTAAATTTAGGCTTAGTAAAGCTAATTAAAAATATGTTTAGTGACAGCGTGTAAATGCATGCTTTGAACTTGCATCTTTTACTACTGCTCTAAGAATCTGTTTTCTAAATATATAGCTTCCTATAGCCAGCACTGTAAGGGAGCACAGCTGTGTGAAGATATGGGCACAAAGTGATGGGGTCATGGCTTAGCCCCTCAAGGAAAATGGGATTACCTTGTGTGAAAGGGGTAAATGAATGCTAACCCAGTGTGAATCCTGTTCTGCTTGTCTCAGTGTAGCCCGTGTGTAGTATTTTGCAAACCAGATGCAATATGTGGGTGATGTCTTAGTGATGTTTATCGTTCCAGTAAGATAGTATCAGAGATTGTAAAACATTATCTTTATGCAGAAGACCTTTTTTTAACACCAGAAGAACAAAGGGGTCCTCTTGCATTTCAAATGTCATATTCTTAGTGGATTGCTCAGACACCAGCAAAGCTATTTTTCTCCAGTGGATGGGGACAGGGTTGATAGACCGTTCTTTGAACACTTGAATGGTGTTTTGGTATGCTTCATTTGTATACTTTTCTGTATCTCCTCATCATTAACACAGATACACCTAGACCTCATTCCTAAAGAGCTGAGAAGCTGAAGGAGTTGTCGTGGTTTGCCCCTGCAGTCTCCCAGAACTTCTTTTGCCCTTGATTCACCCTCAGATCCTCTCTTTCATGTGCAGTGGCAATACAAGCTCTTGAGATGTGACTTGTAGTTCTTCATGGGTGGTACACCACCATTCAGGGGCAAACTACAAAGTCTGTGTTGTGTTTGTACACCACCTGGAATAAGTATTTTATTGAGATGTATGAGAATGTGGGGTGGTGTTTTTTTGGTTTTGTTTTGTTTTTTAAGAAAGTTTGAAAGCTATAGTGAGGAATTCTATGTTTTGGACATAGAAATCTAGTTACTATTTATGGAAATGGCTTTACCTTGGACCAAAATGGACTCATGCTAGCACCTGAATACAGCTCCACTGTAGTTCAGTTCAGCACCATGCCACCAATAATTTTGGGACCAGAAGGAAAGTAAAAATACATCCAAGTGAAATGATAATGATCTTGCATTCTTACAGCGTCTTTCATCCAAATGACTTTCAAAGCACAGCCACAAATTTTCCCCAGACAGACTATGTGGAATATGTTGTAATGTAACAGAGAATGAAAGTATGATTGGGTTGGGGCTTAAAACTCAGCAGCAGTGCTGTTTCCTGGGAGTTGGTAGAGTTCCCCTTTATTTGGGGAGGTGGGAAAGAGAGGAGAAAAACATGTTTCTGGGACAACAGGAGTTTAAAGGGGCTATTTTTTGAGGTTGCTGGAGAGGTTGAAGCATTAGAAAAAGTTCTGGAGGAGATGAATTGGCTGTCAAAGTTGCATGGTAATATTTATTTAGTGGCTTCATAGTGTTATCACATGGGTATCTTCTCCACATGTGGCATATATGCCGTAAGGAGCAGCTGCTTAACAATGCATAGCAGCACATTGAAATAATTTAGGGCCAGAAGTGAATTAATTAAAACCACTTGGGGAGAAGACCTGGACTTCTGAGAGTCCAGAGTTCCGTGGAAACATTTGCCCACCGTGCAACAGTAGTTGCAAACACAAGCTCAAATATTAAGCTGTAGCAGGGGATGAAGTGAAGCTTAGAAAATACTACTAAGGGGATTACAGTAGCACTCGTTCTGATGCTTGTTCCCCCATCTCAAAGGTAAGAGAACTAGAAAAGGGATCCACAGAGGGGAAAGGATTGCCAGTATTTGGAGACACTAAGAAGGTGAGGACTCTTAACGTCTTAGTACAACTAGGGTTGATGTGGAGGTTTAACAGTAAGCGTGTTTGTTAAATCTTCACAGGATTGGGGCTTGATCCTGCCAATGAACAGGAGGTGTTTCAGAGAGTGGAGAAGGGATGCTTTATCTCCAGGGTCTGTTTGGTGGGTTTGAAAGCAAGGCAGGGAAAAAGCAATGTGTAATTTTGTATTGCATGTAAATTAACCTGAAGGACTTGCTGCTGGAAGTATTGAGTCCAACTGAGTAAACGGATTCGGAAAGGGCTACATGTTTATATAAATCATGAGAACAAATGCATGAACACTATGTGAGAATTAAAACACAAGATGTAGCATTTCCCCCTGCAGTTGAGAAGAGTCTTTCCCTTCAGACTGGTTATTCTGTGTGTTACAGGTTTTATATCTTTACCTTCCTCTATAGCATCTGGTCATTGTCAGAGGGAAAAACCTCCAGTTTAGTTTAAAATGACAATTATTACATGTTGCTGTTTATAAAGTTCTGTTTTCAATTTGTTTGCAGCAAATATTTGATGAGGCAGAATAAAATTGAACACAGGCACTCCTAAAAAGAATCATGGGAACGTTAATGTCCAGAAGATGTCAGGGCTATATTGCAACATAGTATGAGAGTTTGTTGTGGGCCTGTTTTCCAGGAGCCCTGCAACCTCCTCGTGGTCAATGAGAACTCTGGGTGCTCAGATCCTGAGTTTTTTGTGAGTAAAACAAAAGTTTGCATCCTTACTGTTTTGGACTCTGCAAATGCAGGAATCGTGTGGGTTGCCCTTTTCTTTACCCCATTCAACTTCATAATAGCCGCTTTAAAAATAAGGCAGCTAGAACAGAGTATGGTACTCTACATGTAGTCTCATCAGACCTTTTATGCAGTGGAAGAATAATGTCCTTTGACTTGCTTTGGTACCCTTTATTTATACTTTGCAGAGTTGTTTGCTTTTTGTTGCTGCTTCCAAGCATTGTGCTGAAAGATTTAATGTTCTGCCTACTCTAACCCTTCAGAACTTTTCTCTGATCTGTGTGCCACAGTGTGACCTTTGAGGGTAGTACTTTCAGCAGACTTTTTTGCTGGCCTCTTGCATTTTGCTACATTGAGTTGCATAAGCCATCTGTTACCCATCAGAGTATAGCCACCCTTTAACATCTTTGGCAATCAAAATGAAACTTTGGCAGCCTGCACCTTCGGTGTGAAGCTTTCTGCCATTTTGCATGGTGGCAGTCATTAACCTTTTGCTCTGTCAGGTTACTGGGTTACAGTTTGATGGAGTTTTTTCTTGTTCTTCTTTGCCACCAATTTGTGACCAAATACCACTTTATGTCCAAATTTTTGCAGTCGTTTCTGTGTAGTTCAGCCATGCATCAATGTGGAAGTTATTCCATACTGCAAACACCACTCCAATTTGTGGTGGTGGTCCCTTAGCTGCTGTTGCTCCACTTGTCTCCCATGACTTAAAAATAACGTGAAATCTTCAGTGAGAATAAACTGTTTGCTGTATGTGATACTGAGCACATGAATTATTGTGTATAATGGCCCTGTCATACCAATTTGAGGACAATTGTAATCCTGGATTAGTAAACTACTAAAAAACAACTAAATCCTGGATTTAGTAAGTCAGCAGTCTATTCTTTCATCTGTTTTCCTCTTCTGTTCCTCCCACCTTTTTGTTCTGAAAGCAATTTAAAGGATCATTTTCTTTTCCCCTCCCACCCCGTCAGTTGCTTTGCACAGTTGCCTTTCTCCTTATGAAGGCTCAACCTTTCTCCCAGTCAATACCTGTTTCTTCCTTTCTAGGGAGGCCATGGGCTCTTTGTGCAAAACAAATAAAACTTGTTTTTATTCTAAAGTGGCATTTTCTATTTAAAGCTCTCGGAATGATTGAACAATATGGAATGATGGAATGCTTTGACGTGTTCAAATTATCATAGCTATTGGGTTTCAAACTGGAGACTTGTGATGTGTCTCGTAGTGGCTTAGACTTCCTGATCTCAATGACTCCTCCTGATTCTCAAAAATCAATGATCTGTACTTCTGAGTATCTATATATCCTAAAGCAGAAATAGACCATCACATGTTAAAGAGCTATCTCAAATTTTATTTCCTCCTATATATACTTTATGCCCCACATAAACTTGCATAGAAGCTTGCACGCATTGAATCATACTGAGTTTCTGTTTTGACTTGAATCAAGTGTCCTTCAGTTGTCTATAGTATTCACCTGGATAAAACTTATTAGATGAGGTTGGTAATGTTGCAAAGCTTTGTTGGTGTTGGGATGCGTATGACAAGTCAGTACACCTTTCAGGGTTGACTGTTGTCTTCAGTGCAAAAGAGATACAACAAGAAAATAATCATGAAGATATGCCTAGGCATCCTTTTTTCTGTTTGCTTGGTCTGTAGTAATCTCTGGCTCTACCTGCGGTGCATTTTATGTTTTTAAAGTGGAAACCCTTTAGGGCAGGGATGGTGTCTTACGTTTTGACGTGGCAGCCATTGTGCTGCTGTTGGAAATATCTCCTAAGTAACAATAATGTATTTCATTTGGAAGTCAGATCTTCTGCTTTTGCATTCCTCCCATTGAGTGCTTCGGATTGATTCTGGCTGTGCTTTTGCTCTGCTGGCTCCCTGTAGCATAAAAAATGTGAATGAACTCTTGCACACTTACTTAAACCATGAGGCTTGCATTATTCTTAGTGCAGAAACAGTCGTCTTATTTGGAAAACATCAGGTGGCCATAGAGCTAGAACAGGACAGAGAAGAACAGAGGTATGCTATTAACTCCTGATGGGTAATTAAGCAACAACCAGGGGGAAAAAAAGAGAACAGACACGAAACATGGCTGTTTTATCTTACAGCCTGACATTTTTTGCTCTTTTTCCCCCTTCCTTGTAAGCTATACTTATTTTGCGTTCTGACTCAATACTTCCAAGTCATTATGTGTGTGTTTTGATTTGTGTCCATTGCCCAAGGATTTAAGTTCAACTGCAACATAGCATTCTTAAACTGAAATACAAATGTCTGCAGCAGGTTCAGCACCAGCTCATGCAACCTGTGCTGCTTTCTGCTGTGTCAGAAGAGGTGGGTTAATGGCCGGGTGCTGTAGTTCCAAGAAAGCAGTAATTTGTGTAGGTAGGAAATATGTTTAGTTGCTTATGTTTATGTTATGGTATGTTTATACTTTAGTTGCTTATGCGGTTTGTCATAGAGAAGATACCTATAGAACTGGCACAAGAATGCTGCCATCACGGGTATGGTACATACAGACGCACGTGTGTAGTCATAGACACTCCTTTTTTCTGTATGTGTGTGTATGTATGCAAGAGAAGAATCCTAAGTGATTCCATAATCTGATCCCCTGTGATGTCTAGATAATATAGTAAAAATGCAGTTTGGCCTGAACTAACAATTGAACTAATGCTTTTGGACTCTTTCAGCACTTAAATAAATGTTCAAGCTGGTAACTCTTAATATTAGGTAACATTAGCTTACCATTACTGCTTTTTCTACTCAGGCCCCACCCTGGAGAGGTCTCTTAGTTTCAAAACAAAGGGTAGTAAAAAGCACAGCCATTGAAATGAAGTTTATAATACAGTTTAGGTATGTATCCATGCTGTGGTCAGAAAAATGGTTTCCTTACTGCTAACCTGTTTCTTCTATAAAAGATAAAAAAAGCTTGGCAATAGAGATTGCTCACAGTAATTATTATGAAACATGTAACAACGTTTCCTGGATATTTTTTCTTCCACAGAAATACCTTATGCCTCAAGTTCAGTTTATTTTAAAATCTGAATCAGTCTTCTGCTAAATATTTTCTTCTGTATCAGAATGCATTTAATCTCCCCACACCTGCAGTTTTATTTTCCAGCTATTGATACTACCAAAATCTATTGCTCTTCGTACTACTAAAATCTATCCCTCTTGCCTTGTTGTTTACATCGAGTGCAGTAGCAGTTTACACTGATTCCTGAGCCAGTATAATTTTAATTTGTTGAGCAAGCTTTACAGTGTGAAAGGAAAGCCAACACTACAATCAGGATGAATAAAACCCTTTTGGGTTATGCAATGGGCATTCCTGCTACTGTTATGTAACAGAATTATTACTTGTGGCATCCTTAAATCCATTTTGAGTTCTGCAGTGTTGCCTGCTGCCTTGTACAGGGCGTTCTTTGTACTGACTGAGTAGAAAGTGATGATGAGCTCCACAATGAAATTGAATTACATTCCTGGAAAGGGAAAAGTAGTGTGACTGTTCACAGGAAAAGCATCACAACTTTTGACTGCCAACAACATAGGTACTGGTGAAAAATGGTCTTTACGTTTCTGAATCGTCAAAATACAATTTTCTCATGTTCACCTATAATTTTCATAAAATGGTGTGACTCTTGCCATATTAAACCTGGCTATGTTAGTGGTAATGTCAATCATCTCTTCACTTTCCTATACTTGACACTTATTAAAAAAATGACAGCATATTTTGTTCTAGCATTTTTCATGGAAGAAGGATGACAAATGGCTTCACTGACCAGTGTTTCATAAACAAAATTTGTATAATAGCTTTCCTCTAATATTTCTTAGGGTAGACATAGAATCGTTGTCATCTTTAACATCCAGGCAGTTTATAAATATGAGGATAATTGAGAATTTTCAACTTTGGTGTTGTGGTGATGTCATCGGGCTGATATCATAGCAGTATTAAGTGGCATCAAAATAGAGTTGTACTAGAAATAAATAATCCTGTGATGTCTAGCCTTGTGTCTAAATAATCAAGGGTCATATAACAATAAGATAGGGAATTAGGGAGATGGGAGGGGACTCAGTATTAAAATTGCAGTTATGCAGTAATTGCAGCATAAGTATTGAGGTGGATGAGAGCAGGGGCAGAGGCTTGGGACAGGGTTACTACAAAGACTTGAAGGACAAGGCTTTTGATTTCAAGGCGGACTATGAGTTATTTATGGGCTTGGATGATGACTTGAGCAGCTGTATTTTTTATATCTGGGAGGATATTGCTGTGGGTGACATGGGGAGAAAGGTCCAATGTTGTAGGCCTTTGAAATCTAGATTAGTTTAAAATAGGAGAAAGTATTCTGTGTAGGGGCCACAGTATTGTCCCATGTAATGACTCAGGTAACCTGACTTCTACTGGCTTATACAGTCTGCCTTGTATAAAGTTCTTTAATATTTGCCTACAAAAGGAGTCCTGGAAGGACCAAAAGGGACTAATATGTGCTTTTGGGTCAGCAAATTAGCCTAAACTGCCTAACTTACTGAAGTGAGGAAGGTGGTTTATTACCTGTGCGTGTTCATGTTTGTTAGAAATGCTCTTGAAGTTGGGAAGTAGACATGGCCTTAGCCACTTATGCCACATTTTCAGTGTTTAGTTAGCTCTTCTGTAGGTGACTCAGACACACTAATATGTAAATTCCATTATGTGTATTCAGCCTGGCTGCTTACAACGCATATCAGCATGTCACGTAGTTTAACAAAAGCATCACAATGATCTTTGACAGTATCCTTTTTCCAAAGTATTTGTCCATACCTGGGTTTGCATTACTCCCTACTTGCTGTATCCTTAGTTGTTGGCTCGTGACAGTATTCTGCAATTGCTCGATAACAGTGTGAAAGCTGAGGCCTTGTGAAGGTCTCTTCTGTTGAGCACTCTGGTGTCTCAACCCTATATTAAGATCTAGATTGACTGGTATTGCATGACAGCAGCAGGTGACTCTTCCAAAGACAGTAAAATGGAGCAACTGGGGAGACGTTTTCACTTCTGTAAGAGATGGTTTGTTTTCAAGCTCCCAACAGACCTTACAAAGAACTGAGCTGGGATCTGGCCTTCTGAGCTGAATGCATGGATTTGTCATGTTTTCAGTCGCCGGTTTTGGCTTCCACTGTCTGCTTGTTGCAACAAAACTGGCTTGGTGGTCTTCTACATCTGCTATATGGACTCAGTGTAGTAATGTTATTGCTTAGTTTCATAGAGTACTTCTCATCTATGGACTCTGAAGTACTTTATAGAGGATGTCTGTGTTAATCTGTCCTTCCATAGCTGGAAGAACTGAGGCACACAGAGGTCTTGCCTATGGCTCTGTCCAGGGCTAATATTACCATGGCTTGAATATCCAGAGTGCTAAGACTCTTGAGTCACCTTTGAGGACCTCCCAGGAGGGACTCTTCTTCCTGCAAGACTGTCATCTGAAGAGCCAAACTCCATACCATCTATAGTTAACAGATGTTCTGCTTTGTGCAGCTGAAATTTTTGAAGTTAGTTAACATCTGTGAGCAGAGAAAATAGTTGCTCTTCTTGCAAAGGTCGGCCAGTAGTTCTGACTAAACTTAGTGGTGGCCAAATGCATATTTAGCTGTGTAGTCTGATTTGCCTAACATTTTATAGCTATGGATAATACTGACTTCTGGGGTGGTGAACAGTAGAAACATCCTGCTTGATTATGCTGTGTTTTCAGATCATCATAAGTGAGGCTTGCATTCTGTATGTAAATACGACGTTTGCTGTGCTGTGAGCTTGAACCTTGAAGCGTTACTCCCATGGCAAGTGCAGGATACCTGTCGTTGTAATCTATGTTCAGGATTACTGAAAGCTGTCTCCGAGTCAAGTGAAATGTTTGAGCTGTCTGCCACCTTTTGTGCTGTTTTTCCCTGCTCAACACCCTTCTTTTCTCCTTTATGGCTCCTAGTAAGGAACCCAGCCTGGGATCTGTAAGCAGGCTTTGGCACCTACCAATTTCCAGGACAGACTGGAAGCAGTGAGAGTGTGGGGAGGAAGGAAGGGAAGTTAAGATAAGGGTTGTTAGCAGAAACAGTAATTGCTCTCTACTCTTTCTGGGGCACAGGGGAACTGCCCCAGCTGCCTATTGCCCTCTCTTAGGGACCCTCTATAATCCGTACCTGTAAGAGCTTTTATTAGTTGTGGCAGTTAATCACTGACTGGTTTATGCAAGTCCGAAGACTCTATGTAGAGCTGTTCCCTCACAAAGACACCATGTAACACTTTTTGTCTCCAGAAGTCAAAATATTTGACAAAATGGGCTGATTTTACTGCCAAAGTGGGCAATAAAACCTATTTCCTTGCCTTTGTTCTGGTGCCCTATTCCCTTAGCTATTACTTTGAGTATTTATTTCCTGCTCAGTTTGGTAATGGGACATTTTGGTGTTCCTATGTGCTGAAGGGAGGAGGAGGATGAGTTTTACAGAAATAATTCTCCTCTAACATAGAAGGGCTTGTGGAAACGTGTTTAATATGGGACACATTGGTTTGCTGGGTTAGAAGAGTGTTTCTAGTAAATGTCATTTTGATGACAGTTATTCCTTAAATAACATATGATGCACATGACTAAGAGTCTTACCTGACTTACTGGTTTCTTTTCTTGCTCTTCTATTTTATATTAGGAACTTGCTAAGCTTCAATGTCCAGTCAAAACGACCACAAGGAATATTTATACGTACTGGCGTATTATGAAAATAATACGTCCCTGGCATGCTTACGGAAGAACAAGATTGTGGTGAAGTGCAGAACTGTGAAAGCTGTCAAACAAAAATTAAAAGGGTTTAAATAATCTGATGTTTCAGGTTCAGTTAACTCAATGAAGACTGTAAGTCAGATAAGAGAAGAGAGTGGAAGGGCTTGCCTTGATCTTGTTAAAAAGCCTCTTCTAGCAAGAGAGGTGAGAATCAGGATGAGGAGGAACTTTTTTGTGGGTGGGAAGCAACAAGTAGGTAAGTGCCTAAGTCATGCAAGATAGCTAGAGACAAAGAGTTGGGGCTAAGCTGTTGGGGCAATTTTTGGTCTCATTAAAAAAGCTTTTATGCCGCATAGTGAACCTCTCAGAGGACTTGATTCTCACTGAATAATATGAGTACATTCCTTTGCTGCACAGAAACTTCTAAGAAGTGGGCCAAATTCAGGAGGAATTTCTATGTTCCCATGGCTGAGTAAGTTCTACCATTTGTAAGAGTCGGACAAAGCCATTTTAATGTAGAGCTCTTTGACGATTCAATTTCTTGATGCACTTGCTTAAACTCCTTTAGCTGCATGCATCGAGAGGTGATGTGTAAATTAGGCTTCTTTACTTTTGCTTTGATTCATTTAGAGCTAGTCCCACATGGTTCACTGATATCCAAATGAGTCTAAATTTGCATAACTTCAGAAGGTGTGAGAATGCACAGCTCAGCACCATGGTATGCATGTTGTTTCTTATTTTCCCCAGAGTGGCTTTAAGTAGCTGCAAGATGCCTGAGTGAAAGGGTTCTAACTGAGCAACAGCATTTGTGTAAGAGGCTTTATTTTTTTTTTTTCTTCTTCTAAATCTGACCGGCAGCTTTTGTTCCTGTTTGCCAGCTCTTCAGACAGATACCAGCCAGGCTGTGAGGTCTAAGGATACGAGAAAATGAGAATGCCTTTTGTATAATGATCATGGAATTAATTGGTCCTGGAAACTCTGGGTTGCTGCCAAGAAAGGTTATTTATGTGGTAAGAAAGGAAAGGAAAAGGGAGGAGCTTTGGAAATCCAGGAATACCCCTAGCTGTCAGATCATAGGAAAGAGCTCATAAAGTTATTTTGGCTTCTGAGTTTGCAGTCAACATGCAGAACTCTGTTTTTCAGCAGCATCCAAAATGAGGAAATGGGACTTCGCAAAGTGGAGAGAACTCTGTGGAGAGCTCCATAGCAATTTTATTCCCAAGTGTGCTGTACGATAAAAGCAGCCGCCCTTGCAAAGGCAAGCATCTACGCTGCCTGGAGCCTGCAGGCTGCAAGAGATCCTACCTCTGGTCACCCAAATCCTGCATTTCAAGCTACAATTTCCTAGACTGGAAATTCTGCTCCACATTCAGAGTCTTATCTCATGCAAGCTGTTTTCCAGGCTGACAGTTCTGCAGAGTGGAGGACAATGACAAAGAGGAGAGTGGTGGGGTGCAAGGCTCTTAAATACTGCCAGCATTGCAGAAGTGCTTGCAAGAGGAAGCATCGATGTGTACACCCGAGGGCCTACCCCAATGACATCGAAATACTTGTGACTTCATTTGATAACCTTGGTCCACTTACTGCTCTTTCTAATGTGTGCTGTTATGTGGTAGTGTTAGTGCAGAATTACCACTTTTTACAGAGTTTTCTTTTTAATGGTCATGTGGTGCGGACAGGGGGAGTCAGCACAATGTGTGCAAGTTTGAGTCAGTTCAGCATGATTGTCAGCTGCTGTGGGTTTTATCCGTCAACGTATGTACAGGACAATCTTGCTTTCTTCCTTTTATGGGGGGCAGGCTCAATTAAAAAGTTCATGAAGATCTTTATGGGAAGGAAACACTATGTCAAAAAAGTGGTTAAGATCTTTGCAGTTGTCCTTTACAAAAATACTTGTCTAAAGTGAGTAGTTTTATGTAGCATCTTGAAGACATATTATTAAGTTCTGTGTGGTTTTGCCATGGAATCTGGTTGTTCTTCAAACAACTTTTCTGTTTCATCTGCCTTGCTACTTTCTTTAAGTGATGTGTGGCTGCATGTGAAGTGAAGGATACCTTCAGTTTTTCTTCTCTTGGACTGATGTCATGGATGCTTGTATTTCTGGTGCTTTTGAAGTTTAATCATTCCATTATTTGATCCCCCCTCCCCCCCCCGCAAGGATGAGTGTAGCTATTAAAGGCTTATACTGGCGAGTCTGTATGTAAGAAAGCAATATCAAAAAAAAAGGGGGGGGGGGGGGGCAAAATCACAAAAAGTGTCTTATTTCTACTTTCAGAAGATTAAAGTTGATTCACATTTAGGCAAAGAGTGACATGAAACATTCATTCTTGATTAGTGTGCCTTATTTTTAGTTAACAGTCATTGTACTTTAGGCAGTTTTATTCCAGCATAGGGTGTCTGTCCAGTTAAGTTAATAAAAATAGGTAGAGTGGAAAACTCCCCATCTGGAAAAGCTGTAAGTTTCAAGGAGAGTCAAAAGCATTTAAAAATATGTCAAAATCTGTAAAAATGGAGTTTAAGAGACACAAGTTAGGTGCTCTTGAAAAGAATTTAGCAGAATTTCTAAATAAAACAAGTCTTTAGCAAAGTGGTAATGTTTCGAATGACTAAGCCTGAAGAGTATTTGATATCTCATTTACTTATTGTTCATCCCAGTTGTTTTCTTTGGTATTTTTTTTCCAGTCTGCCTAATGAAAAACAATTACATTGATTTCATTCCATGATCCTCACTTTCAGAATCTCAACAGATAATATTTGCATTGGAAAAAAACTGCAGAGCAGTGGTTTTTTTGGGTAAAAGCGATTGTTTCCAGTGATATTTCTAAAATAATGACTACAATTCTGTATATTGTTATTTGGGTAGCAGCCTATTTTTGTACTGTTCAGAATTTGAACTGTGGGGGTTGTTTTACCTTGAGTGTCCACTCCTTCTTGCTAGGCTGTATCATTAACTTAGGAGGTGGTGGAGTTTATAATTAATTTATAATCCCATTGAAGGTTAACAGGTAGCATTTGTACCTTTGGCCCACAAGGCTGTGGGATCCAGATCTGTATTTTGGCTGTCAAACTGAGTGAAATACCGGGCAACTTTGGGGCGTGTGGAGGTTTTGCTTTATTTCCCTGTCATGGGGAGGTGAAATAGCAAGGGATCAGCAGATCTTGGCTGGTTCTTGCAGAGAAGGACTGATAGGAAATGGAGATTGTGGTATTGAAGGTTATACGTGATGCCTCACCAGATTCATAAAGCAGTGTTGCTTTACACAGGTAGTAACAAGCTCTGCAAGTAACAAACTGCTTGTAACTTAGGACTTGCTTGCTCGAGCCCTGAGCTGGTGGCTGTTGCAGAGAGAAGACGTTTGTTGGATTTTATGCTGATACTTGTATCTTTTCCTCATCCTGGAATTGTGTGTGTGGCTATCTTGCACTTTCACGACCCCTTGGTGAGTCGGTGAGGCTGCATGGAGGTTCAGGAGCCAGCATGTACGAGGCAAGGTCAGGACCCTAATTGTAACCAGTTTGAAACCGAACTACAGCTCCTTCAGTACCAGGCATGTACAGCTGGTTTTGGAGGAGGTTTGAAGGAACTTTGTAGCCTGAATGTTTTTTAGTCTGCAGGAAGCTCTCCTGCTTCAGCAAGAACTATATACATGGGTCATGTTTTGTGCTGTGTAGCTGTAAGACGATTGCCTTTAAAAGAGAGCAGGCCCCTCTGAAGGTACAGCGTTGCAGAGGATTAGTAAAAGTGTTAGAATTGCACTACATCAGTACCCACACAACCTCAAAAAATAAGGACTTGCAGGAACGTACCTCAGTTCAAGCTTTATACATTTGCTTTTGAAAGATGCTGTCTATCTGGTAGGAATCTATTTGCTCATCAGTTACACTTGTAGATTATCAAGACTGTAATCCATTGCCTGAAAAAAATCAAAGTGAGACTGTTTAAAACACATGAAATAAATCAGACTATAAAAAAGATACTTGTGTATTTTTAGCCTTGTAGAGAACCAAGAAAATCTTGCTGAGGCCCTGAGGTGTTGGGGTCTGGCATCTTTGTTAGACTGCTGGACACTTCGTTGCAGGAGGCGAATGGAAGGAGCCGGAGAGCCTTTTTTGTTGTTTTGATGCACAAAACACTGCAAAGCTTCTGGTGGCTTTAGTCAATACCACATAACAGTGATTGTCATGTGCCAGCGTCAAAACTTGCAAAGAGCTTTAGGCACATCTTATAATAGCAGTTGATAGAGTATTCCTCTGAGCAGCCAACACAAAAGTAAACACAAAAACTCTTTTGCCTTTGGGTAGCCTGGTTATGTCAGTGAAGAGATGGCCTCTTGATTAAATCCAGACCGAATAGTTTCCTGTTAGCATGCTAACTCAGCCCACAATGTCTTATTCTGAAAGTCTGTTATTGAGCTTGTCTGCCAAGTCTTTTTTCTTTTTAAACTTACAGGCAGAGTTGCTAAAAAAAATACAAATACAAACAATGGTTAAAAGTCTCTTAAAATGATTTCTAGCAGCTTAATGTTTTGCTGACAAACTCTGTTTCAGATTTTCAGGGTTTGGGGTTGTTTTTTGTTTTGCTTGTTTGTTTTTTTTCTTTTAACATTCTCCCAACACGGTTGTCTTGGGGAAGTTGCAGTGTTGCAATTAATGGAAAATTTTGTGCATGTATCAATCTTGGAAGCAGATTCTGCCCTTGTTTGGTACACAGTCACATCAGTGAATGAGAGCTTTTTACACACACTGAAGTTCATACGTTGTGGAGCGGAGGAAGCTGCTGGACAGAAAAGTAAGAGTTAAATATAGTGGTGCAGACTTTTTTCCCTGTTCTGAAAGTGGTTGTATTGTGTAACTAGTTATTTTCAAAAGTATATTTTAATTGTAAGATGAAAAGTCAGCAAGAAAACTCAATTTTTTTTTCCGAGCAAGTTTTACTTAGGGCAAGTTTGAATGGAGAAGGTACACAGCAGTGGTAACAACATATCCTTTCCATGTTTCTGTAGTGGTGGTGTCATATATAATTCTATCTACAGCTTTAAGTCAGGTATATATGAAATCATACATGTTTAAAACAGCCATAAGATCGGTGGAACAAAATTTTGCAAGTTACTCTGGCGTAATCTCATTGATGCCCTGTGGGGTTGCATTGGGCTAACAGTGGGGTTTGGTGCAGTAGTACTGTGCATTGCCTTGTTTATGTATAAAAGGCATTAATGGGTTCATGACACGAGACCGAGTTACCCAGTCTGTAGTTTCACAGTCTGTTTATCACAGAATCGCAAGGGTTGGAACACACCTTGGGAGATCATCTAGTCCAACGCCCCTGCTAAACCAGGTTCTCCTAGAGCATGCTACACAGGACTTCATCCAGGCGGGCTTTGAATATCTCCACAGATGCAAACCTGCAGTGCTTCCAGAAGTTGTCTTGCATCTTGCACCCAAGCTTGTTTTACCTGTGTCAGCCCGTGCATTTCTGCAGTCCATGGGTGAATAAGGTTGGGCGACTTGTCTGGGTTAAACCTGATCCCACCAAGTGAAGGGGTCTTTTTTGTCTGGACCACTCTCCCAGCCCAGTTTGCTGTAGCAGGTGGGCAGAAAAGGGCCTCTGGAAATGGCTTTTTTCAGTGGCTTAAACGCAATATGAAATGGTGCTATTTTGCAGTTGAGAGGTGGCTGCAAGTTTCCTAGGACCTCTGCTTACCTACTGTGTCTATACTCTTTAGAGTCTGTTGACAAGTCCTTGTGTCTTGATCCTAACAAGGTGCCTCTGGCTCTACCAGGGCCTCCTACAGACACAGAAGCACTTTTCTGCCAAAGCATTGGAATGGGCTGCCCGGGGAAGTAGTTGAGTCCCCATCCCTCGAGGTATTTAAAAGATGTGTAGAAGTGGCACTCGGGGACATGATTTAAGTGGTGGACTTGGCAGTGTTAGGTTACCGCTGGACTAGATCTTAAAGGTCTTTTCCAACCTACGTGATTCTATGATTGTTTAAAGCAAAAAGGGGTATCTATTATAAATAATTCAAAAGCAATGGAAGGTAGTGATGTAAATATGAAGTGGGTGGGTTATCCATTCCTAATAATGTTATGAATAGATTAGTTTTTCCTTTGTCTTTTGTCAGTATACTAAGCCAGGGTTGGTAGTGACTGTAAGCCAGTAACATGTTATCTTCATGTCCCCAGTCTAGCACAAAGGTGTTGTGTTAACATTGGAATATTGTTAGCCTTGTTTCTAACTCATACCTTAGTAGGCAGTTTCTGGAGCAAAGCTTCTGGTCAACATGACCGTGTGTCTGAACTTCGTATTCAACCCTGTTGCATCAGGATGAATTTGAGATGTGTTGTCAAGGAACCATGGAGAAACCCAAAATACGGATTGTATTGTTACTTAGGGGAGTCTCTCAATCTGTATAAATACCGACTCAATATTCAAACCCCAGAAGAGATGTTAAATTATAAAATATTACTGTAAGGCTGGGAAATCTGACCTAATGATCTATTGTTACTATCTGGTGTTGTAATACAGCAGAAGCTGTTACCCAGGAGGGGAAGGTTGTGATTTGGAAGAGAACCATCACAGAGCAGTCCCATTTGAGAGCTTGCTGTGGGTGCATATGTGAAGGAGGAAATCTGCAGTGGAATAATGCTGCAGTGAAAATGGGTTGAACTCCTTAGTTTTTATCCTAAGATTGCGGGAGAATTGATGATGCGAAGGCTAAGCTAGACTGTTGTGTGTTCACGCCCAGTACAAGTTTATTTCCTGTAGCACTTTTCTACTGATATATTTAATCTAACCTAAAAAGATTTTTTCTTTCACATTCTTGAAATGTTCCACGATGGCCTGATTTTTCCTTTGTGTAATGCCATTAATCCTAGCTACGTACAAGGCTTGCCTTAAAATACTTTCTAAACTCTGTCAACATGAGTACATGTAACTCTACACTTCAAAAAGATAGGTCATTCATTCAGATGACCTTCCAATAGCTTATTTACATAAATCATAGTAACGTCTGGGGATTTTTGTCAGGGTTTTTCTTTTCACTCATGGGTGCAGACACTCAAATGGGCTCAAGCCATTTCTTTCTCTCAAGGAAAATGACTTTTTTGTTACTGGAGTTTTATCAGTGTTGGTGATAGGCGATTATAGTATTAAATAGTGATGATGCACATCAGATAATTGAGATCAAGGTAAAAGAGCAGGTGCGCCACAGCATGCTTTAATCAAGCTGAGGATGCAGTTCATCATTTGGTTTGGTTCCCGTTAAACAGCAGCGATGGAAGGGGAACCGTACACTTCCCATGCTGCTTCTGTAGAGTTCTGAACAATCCTTCCCAGAGAGCACCGTTTTGTATTTATAATCCCATTTTTAAATCTTTTTATCACACATACTTAACAAATAAGTATTTAAACTAGTCACAAAATTTTCTGAACTGTCCTCCAAATAGCAGCAGAATTTAAGGGAATGTTTCTAGTTATTTCAGACTTAAAGCATGCTGTAAGCATTAAAAACAAATGCTGTTTAAAAACCACACACACATCCACCACCAAACCCTAGATTTGTTGACAAATACTGTGGCAAACAAGAAGCGTAAGAGCAAAATGGAATGTTATAATGTCACGTTTGCACGATGACTTTGACAACCTCCTTGCAAAAGTATCGTGAAACGTTTCACATCCAAATGTGTTGATGACCTTAGGTTCTGTGTGGCAACCCAAAGTTGGTGTTTTCAGCACAGGAATCACAAGGGCTGATGCTAAAGCTGTGGTCAGTTTTCATGTTTCTTCAGAAGTTAAGTGGGACACTGAATTACCAGCGTTGTTCCCTCCAGTAATATTATTTTTTTGTGGGATAATGGATTTCTTGTAGATAATAATATGTGATGGGATCATAAGATAACTTGGTAATAGTCAGTCTAGAATACATTTTGTGGAGCACGTCAGAGAAATATCTTACAGATCAACTTACTAAAAGCCTCTGTTATTTGATACAGCATTTGGTGTTTGGAGAGCCAAAATTGACAAAATCACTTTGTAACTAAAGATGGACTATTCCTGTGAAAAGATGGAATTTAATCTGTGTTTCATTGTGAAAGTTGTGTCAGGGAATCTGGCTTCTGTCTGATTTTTGTGCTTTGCTTTTGTTTCAACATTGTAGGGCGAAGGGGACCAGTTACCTCCAGAACATACAGTCAGCCAGTATGAAACATGCAAGATCAGGACAATAAAAGCTGGAACTTTGGAGAAACTTGTGGAGAACCTTCTGACAGCTTTTGGAGATAATGATTTTACCTACATCAGTATCTTCCTCTCAACATACAGGGCCTTTGCTTCCGCTAAGGAAGTATTGGAGCTACTCCTTGGCAGGTAAGAGCCAGTATGTAATGGAAATGGAGCCATCATTTACATGATAGGGGGACATTGTCAGGAATTTCTTCCGTTACTTTTAGTGGACTTGGACCTAATAACCCAATGGACAGATGTCAAGAATACTGCAAAATTCAGAATTTCAGCGTAAACATAAAATGTGTAAATGCATGCTGCCCACATCGCAACTCTCATTAAAGCATAGTCACCAGGTAGGGAAAGCGTGCTGTGTCTGACTGCTAAGGAACCAAACTGGGACCGACACAAGAATATTAATATAGTTCCACCCCCCAAAAAACCCCCTAGAATGTGTGGGCTGCAGAGTCATACCTAGAATAGATTCCTGTGTTTTGCTGGACACTGATCTTTTCAGACCTAACTCTCCTGTTTGGGGGCTGCTGATTGGAAGCAGGGACTGTACAAACATAAGAAAGAATTCACTGTCCCCTTCCCTTACTTCACAGGAACATGCAGTCATAAATTTTTGCAGACAACGCAAGAACCGCTTAGTGTTATGAGAATAGCTTTTATTATAAGACGGTTAAATCGTGTCTGCTGTATCTGTATAAATGCTTAGAACACGCAACTTTAGTTTTCTCACCCTAAATTCTGAGACACGACTGGGTCAGAGGTGATCTTATTTTGGGAGTATCATGTTTATTGCATTTTCAAAATCAAGTGATGTACAGACATGGTTATTCTGGCATATAGTAATTAGAACAGAGAATAAGAACTCCTAGGCTTTAATTTTGGCTCTCCCACTAGGTAGATAAGGAACAAGGCATGGATAAGTTATCTGTGCTTTTCTTTAGTATTTGAAAAGGAGTATAATACTACCTGCTTTGTAGGAACGTTATGTGGCTCAGTTAATAACAACGTTGAAACTCCTAGCTGCCAGGCCTGCTGTGATTGTAATAATAGCTGTGGTTGCTCAAGTGCAGCAGCTTCACAGCCAGGTAAGAAGTCAGATGAGGAAAGAGCGGCCGTCCTGGGGAACAGACCGTACAGTTAGATTTACTGCTGTGAGCTTTCTCTCTAAGTCCATACCAATTCT
>JADKXX010025198.1:0-14239 GCA_017310255.1 Butorides virescens
GGCACAGCATTGCAAGTGGGTTCAGAAAGAAATTGCCATACGGTCCTCTGGTCTTTAGGAAACAGCGGATGTGTGCTCATCTGTTGGGGTTTTTGGGTGTAGGCCTGTGTGTGTGTGTTGGGTGTTACCCGTTAAGTCAAGACACAGTCAAAACGAGAGAACTTACTACTTTTATAGCATGTGCTAAGCAACACACAGTGTTAAAGCCCTCCCTTTACTATTGTAACACCAAGCAGCGATCAGATGAGAGGAGCAGATGTAAGCAACTTTTTGCTTTGCTGGTGCCAAAAGGGAATTTCACAGTGGAGGAAAGGATGTAATTGTAAGGTGCCAGAAACTGCAGAAATGTGAAGGGAGGTTGTGTGGAGAATTCGGCAGTGTGGCCAGTGTAATATCGCCACAGGACGATGATTAAGGATTACCGCAAGATGACACAAGAATTGGTACATTTTGTTAGCAACACAAGAAGTTAGTGAGTGACAGAAAGACCCAGTTAGGGGTCACAGTTTTTTTCATATCCAGCTCTCAGCTTAAAGCCAAAAGTGGTATTTCCATCTGTGCTACAGTGGAGAAGTTTCCACATTGCTAAATGCCAACCATATGTCCAAACCCCTCCTGGAGAGAACATTCCCCACAGGCCAGAAAGCTCATGTTATACAACTCTTCTATGCAGTCACCCTAGAAATGGGCTTCTGCTCATTCTGAAAGCTGGGGGGTAGAAGACTGTTGGGTGGGAGAGGTGGCCCAGAAGATGTCAATGGAGGACTGGAGATGACATTTCACCACCACAAGCATAATGATGAAGGGTTCTTGATCCCATTCACGAACCAGATCAAGAAGAAAACTAGTGGATAGGAATGTCCACTTCTGGGAGGTTCCACATCCTTAAAGGATAAACTCCATGAAGGACCTTTCATTTTCTTTTTCCTCCTTCCTGCATGATCTCTTTCTATTTGGTGAGAGGAAGAGAAGAGTTTAAGTGCAAAAAAAAAAATATATATTTATGTTAAGCTTGAGTAAATCTTACACATTTATCTTCCCTGAGGGGGAGAGGCAGGGCTCTGGAGTGCGCCAAAAGGAAAGGGACATCCTGGGGGCATGTCAGGGTGTCTGAACACTGGGCTCTGGGACACACCAGAGAGCAATAGGGAAGTCCCGAGAGGACATGATGAGGGCAAAGGGGGACCTTGAGGCACCTGAACTGGGGGGAGGAAGCAAAGGTGCAAGGCAGCAGACTTTTACCCTCACAAATAATGCTCACACACATGAACTGTTGCCTTCATTTCAAAGTGTTTACAGGACCATGCTTTTTTTTAAATTTCAATATGCAATTACTCAGTGAAAAGCTAGTAGTAGTTTTCTTTCCTTTGAATACAGAATACCATTGTCTAGAGTGGTGTCAAGTGGTGTGCTATAGCCCTGATGCACATGCTAACTAGCACAGCTCCAAGGCTTTGACACATGCATGTGCTCAGCAATTCAGCAAGAGAAGAAAAGAGGGCTCTGAGATTCAGGACAAGTGGTTGGAGAGTTAGAAAAAAAGTCTGGAGCTGTACGCTTGGTAGGGAAAAGACTGTGAGTTCCTGGTTTTGCAAGGATGTGGGCTCACAGCTGATGCTTTAGAAAAAGGTTTCCTAGGTTGAGGAGGAGGAAAAAGAAGAGTAGGACAAAGAGGAGGAAAAGGAAGATGAAGCGAAGGAGGAGAAGGAAAAATGTAACAGGTGGAAAAGGAGGATAAGAATAAAGAAGGAAGAAACAAGAGGACGAGGAGCAGGAGGAGGAGGAGGAGGATGAAGGAGAATGAACATGAACATGAAGGAGGAATAGGAGAAACAAGAGAAGGAGGAAAGGAAAGGAAGAAAGAGGAGGAAGAACAGGAGAAACAGAGTATAAAGAGGATGAAGGGCAGGAGGAAGAGGAGGAGGAGGAGGAACAGGAAAAGGACAAGGAGGAACAGGAAGACAAGGGACATTAAGAGGAACAGGAAAAGGAGGAGGCAGATGTAGTGGAGGAGAAATAAATAAGAGGAAGAGGAGTAGGACAAGACAGAAGAGGACTTGCCTACCGAGGGCAGTAGTCAAGGGCCCCAGTGGTGTTCTCCCATCCCTGCTGGTGGAGGGAGAAGGGTGTGAGAAGAAGAGCACCAATAGGACAAGTCAGTAACTGCCTGTGGAACTGGTGTTGGTGATAGGGTTCTGTGACCACAGGACCCTGTTTGCTGGTCAGCCTCTGCTGGAGAGAGAAGATCCACCACACCAAGCAGGGAAAAGCTGTTTTCCCCAACAGGATGGCTGACACCATAAGGAGAGCTTTAAACTGAGAAGTACAGGGAGGGTGAGAGCAACTAGCAGTCCTGTGAGGGAGTGACAGAGAGGATCGCTGAGCAAAGAGCGGGGGATGATGTGACAGGAAGGGATCAGCACAATCAATAAAAAGGTTAAAGCAGGGTCACCTCCGGCACCTGCATGTAAGGAAGGCAGTGCCTACAAGACACCACTACAGAAATCCCCCAAACACTCTCTGCGAACTTAGCACTCTCAAATGCCTGTACACGAGTGATTGCAGCATGGGGAATAAACGTGAGGAGTCAGAGAACTGTATGCAGCTAAATATGAAAGTTATAGTGGGTGTTGGACCTGAACCAGGAAGATCAAGTGGATCATGCCATCTAGAGAAAGATGAGAGCAGTTTTCAGTTTGCAGGCCCTGGCGCTCATGGGACACTTCAACCACCCCAGCAACTTCTGGAGGGACAACACAGGGAAACATAAGCAGTCCCGGAGGTTCCTGGAGTGCGCTGATGATAATGTCTTCCTGCGAGTGACAGAGGAGACAATGAGGAAAAGCACTCTGCTAGTTCTCATCTTTGCCAGAAAGGAGTGGCTTGCTGGGGATGTGAAGGTTAAAGGCAGCCATAGCTGCAGTGACCATGGGATGGTGGAGCTGTGGATCCTGAAGGCAGGAAGGAGGGTGAAAAGCAAGCTCACAACCCTGCACTTCAGGAGAGCAGACTTTGGCCTCTTCCAAGATCTGCTTGGAAAAGTCCTTTGAGACAAGGCCCTGGAGGGAAGGGGGACAGGGCCACAAAAGCTGGTGAATATTCTCAGGCGTAAGTCCAAAGGCCCTGATGGGATGCACAAATGCCTGCTGAGGAAACTGTCTGATGGCATTGTGCGGCCACTCCCAATAATCTCTGATCTCTCATGGCAACTGGGAGATGTGCCCGAAGGCTGCACTAAAGCACATGTTACTCCTGTCTTCCAGAAGAACAAGACCCAGGCAACTACGAGATGGTCAGCCCCACCTTGATCCCTGGGAAGGTGATGCAGCATCCAATCCTGGAAACCATTTCAAGGCACAGGAATGACAAAAAAAAAAAGCATTAGGAGTAGCCAGCCTGTCTTCCCCAAGGGGAGGTCATGCTTGACCAGCTCAATAACCTTCTATGATGAAAAGACTGCTGTGGCAGATGAAGGGAAGGCAGTGGGTATTGTCTACCTGGCCTTCAGGAAGGCTGGAGAAATGGGCTGGCAGGAACCTCATGAAGCTACAGCAAGGACAAGTGACATGTCCTGCAACCTGGGAGGAACAACCAATGCAGCAGTACATGCTGGGGGCCAGCCAGCTGGAAAGCAGCTTGGTAGAAAGGGCCCTGGGGGTCCTGCTAGAAGCAAGGTTGACCATGAGCCAGTAATGGGCTCTTGCTGCAAAAAAGGTCCCTCCCCTGGCGCAACCTAGGGTCATTTCCTGTCATCTTATCACTTGTTATCTCTGAAAGAGACTTAACACCCACCTCGCTACAACCTCCTTTCAGCCTTCAACTCTGTAGAGAGCCACAAGGTCTCCCCTCAGCCTCCTCTTCTCCAGGCCCAACAGCCCCAGTTCCCTCAGCTGCTCCTTATAAGTCTTGTGCTCCAGACCCTTCACCAGTTTCATGGCTCTTCTTCGGACCGTGAGCAGCCACGTTCCCCTGCCTTCCCTAGCAGGAACTGTGCCATAAGGGACATCAGAAACACACGCACAATCCAGGTTCCCACACCTGACCTATCAGGTACTAAGCTAGCAGTAACAGAAATGCTTGCAAAAGCCAGGTTCTGATGCCTTTCTTATCAGGACGTATCACACAAGAGATATCACAATCGCCTGCATGAGCTGGGTTCTGGCACCTGCCCTACCAAGTACAAAGCCAGCAGTGAGATAAACACCTGCACAAGCCCCCCCCATGTCTGCCAGATGAGCTACACAACCACCCCTGGCATGAAAAACCAGCATCGTCCTGGTTCCCATGCCTGCCCTAGCAGCTAATCAGATACCTGTGACGTCACCAGTATATGCACAAGCCAGGTTCCCATGCCTGCCCTCGTAGGTAGTAAGCCAGCAGTGACATTGAAACAGCATCATCAGCCAGGTTCCTGTGCTGGTCATATCCCATATTGATCCACCTGTGACATCACGTGCACCTGCACAAGCCAGGTTCCTGCACCCGCCCTAGCTGGTACTGTGCCGTAAGTGACATCAGAAGCACCTTGTTCCAGTGCCTGCCATATGAGCTAAATAGCCACGCATGACAGCAACACAGCAGCATAAGCCCAATTTCATGCTCCTGCCCTATCAGCTAGTCAGCCACCCGTGACATCAGAAGACACTGCACGAGCCAGGTTCCTGCACATGCCTGACCCGCTACTAAGACAGCACTCCCATAAACACCTGCACAAGCCAGGTGCCCATGCCTACCCTATTGTTATAAAAGAAATGTGATTAACTGTCTTCTCTCTGGTCAGGCTCATTAGCATCAGTCGCTTAGCATTAGCAGCTGAAGGATTCCAAGCCTTAGGCCGCAGGGAACCTTTGATCAGCAGGAGCTAACCTTCCTGAGTCAACATTTGGAGGACAGGTTCCCTCCTGGAAGAGAGAAGGAGAGAAGAGAGAAGGAGAGAAGAGAGAAGGAGAAGGAAATATATGTAGGGTATAAGGATGAAATTTTTTACCGTGAGGGTGGTGAAACACTGCAACAGGTTACCGAGAGAAGTCATAGAGACCACATCCCTGGAAACATCTCTTTGAAAGTCAGGTTGGGGGGGGGGTGTCTGAGCAACCGGATCTAGGTGATGATGTTCCTGCTCCTTGCAGGGGGTTGGACCTTTGGCCTTTAAGGGCCTTTAAATGTCCCTTCCAACCCAAACCATTCTATGGCTCTTTTAGGGGAAAAAAAAAAAAAAAAAAAGGAGGGGGCGGGACAGGAGGATTAAATACAAAATCAGAAGAGGAGGACTAGAAGGAAGAAAATTAAGAATAGGAGGAGAAGGAGGAGGAGGAACAGGAGGAAGAAGAGAGGGAGGAGAAGGAGAAAAAAAGGAATATGAGGTAGGAGAAGGAGGATAACAAACTGGAGTGCAAACTGAAGAAAGAATAACATGAGGAGGAAGAAAAACTGAAGGAAATGAGTTGGAGGAGGAGGAGGAGGAGATGAAGGAGGGGTATAAGAAGGACTATGAGGAAGAGGAAGACTAGGAGAAGGATGAACATGCAGAGGGTAAATGTGCAGAGGTGTATGAGGAGGAACAGGAGAAATAAGGTTGTAATAGGAGAATGAAGAAGAGGAAGAGGTGAAGGAAGACAAGAAAGGAGCTGAGTTATCCTAAAAGCCAGCTCAGCCCAAGTCACTTTTCCTGGCAGAAAGCTGTGCAGCTGGAAGGAAAAAACCCTGACGTTGGTGCTGGGATGTGCACAAATGTCTGGGTTCGGATCTGAAAGAGCAAAAAAGCCTTGAGAGGGCTCCTTTTCACTGTCCTCATACCTGTGTGCATGCTGTGACTTCCTCATTCCCCTGATGTCCTCCCAGAGTAACAGGGAAGTGTCTTCTGTCCAGGCCATGTGCCACAAGGAGGAACAGTTTTGACCACAAAAGGGTAGCAAATAACCGCATATGCAGAAGCAAAGGGGAAGCCACACCTCAGCTTTGGGAATTCCTGAAGCTGCCCTGAGCCCCAGGAACCCCTGCCGTCCCAGCATTTGCTGGGCCCTGAAGCCCTGCAGGGCCTCCCAGCGCTGGGGAGCCCTGGGGACAGAAGCGAAGGACAGTGCTCAGCCCCCATGGGAAGAGTGACGGTGGCTCTGGCTGCCTTCTGGCTGCAGGAGGATGCCCTGGGCCACGTCAGGACAGGGCGTCTCTCCTCCTCGCCAGCCGGGGGAAGGCAAAGCCTGAGGAAGGCCCTGGGTGCATGGGCGGGGTGAGCGGGCGCAGAGCCCCGTCTCCTGTCAGGTGCCGTCTTGGCTGATGCAAGTGGCTCCGGTCATGCAGCCCCTCCTGCCCAGGGCTGTGGCTGGCAGCACAGGCAGACCTGCACTTTCGGACAGACTTGCTGATCCAAAGAAATTCCAGGGCAGCTCCCTTCCTGGCAGCTCCTGTCCCCTCCCCTCTCCTGCTGTCCCCTCTCCTCCTTTCCCCCCTTCCCTCCCTCCCTGAGCAGGCCCCGACCCCATGAGGACCCAGGGAGGGCAGAGCTGTGTACATACCTTGTGCTGCTGAGAGAACAGCCCCGGGTGCCATGGCCCTTCCTGAAGGCCATCTCTCTGCAGGCCCAGTGCCCCACCTGGCTGAGGAGCAGCTGCAGTCAGGGGGTGAGATGCTGCGGCCCCCAGGCTGGGTCGGCTGAGCGCAGCAGGATGAGGCCCATGCCCCGACAGGGCCCTTGCCAGGACGGCCTGTGTCCTCAGGAGAGGGCCTGGCCAGGAGCTGCTGCTGTTACACTCCCTCCCTCCCTCCCAAGATGCCTGAATAAAACCCCCAACAACGTGACAGGACAATACCAGGCAGCTCCTCCTGCCCAGGGCCCCAGCTGCCAAAAATCAACCCTGCCTCGCTCCCCGCCATGCCCCTGGGTCTGTGGCAGCACAGGGGGGCAGTGGGTGCAGGGCAGCTCTGTGAGGAGAAGCCCAAGGCTGCCTGTGCCCGCTTGGCAACAGCTGCACCATTGGCTGCAGCTGAGCCAATCAGAAAAGTGGGAGGCAGCCTGTCACTCATAGCCCTGGGGTGGGGCTGGAGGGGTCAGAGGCCAAGGAGGTTGAGGAGAAATGGGTGAGGGCTGGGCGAGGGGGGCCAAGGCTGGGCCGGGGCTGGGGCCAGGACCCAGACCCAGACTCAGACCTCGACTGGGACTGGGACTACGTCCAGGCTCAGGCTCAGGCGCAGGCTCAGGCCCAGGCCCAGGCCAGGCCCGGGCATGCTGCAGGTGCAGGAGCAGGTCTCTCCCAGCATGGACGGGCCTGGGGGGGACCTGGAGTCTCCCTGCCCACAGGCCCTGCCATGGCCCAGCTCAGCAGCCCTGGGCCCCAGCGCTCAGCCCTGGGGACAATCCCACCACCAGGGTGAGAGCGGCTCCTGCTGCTGCCCCGAGGATCGCCAGCCCCCCGTCAGCCCTGAGCCAGAATGCAGGTAGCTAAGGTGGGATGCAACAGAAGAGCCTGGAAAATTCGTCGGCAGGAGGCAATGGAAGAAGGTAGAGTATGTGTGGCACCGGGGATTAACTGACACCCTCAGTTTGGTGTCTGGATCAGGACTGTCCTTGCACATGGAGCAGAAATTCTTGTTCCTGACCTAATTCTTGTTCCTCCTCTCCCCACCCCTGTGCGACCCGAGCACAGGACTGCCTTGCCTTCTCCTGCCTTGGTGCTTTGGGAACGCGGGGCTGAGAAGGAAAGCCAGGCTCATGTAGTTAGGGGATCTCTTGAGGTGTCCTAGTATTGCTTTGCTTATCGCTTCAGCAATGCTTCCTCATCCATGACTAGGAGTGTGACTAGAGAGGCGAATTAGGCCATGAAATGACGTTCCAATTAAAGGTTTCCTCTTCCAACAGAACATGCTTCCATTTTTCACATAGGCAACAGGCTGACAGAGAGATGCTGAAGCAGCCTGTGCCTCCTGTGTATTCAGCTGATCCTTAGTTGCTTCATCTGTATATAGGCAGGGCCTTGATAATTCTGCCGCGTAGGCAGCAAGTGTGTGGCTGTCAGATTTTCTGCGTCATCGTGACTGATTTTTCCTGTTTCTTTTAGTGAGGAAAATCTTGACAGGTGCTCCCCAGGAACTACAGAAATGTCAGGAAGCGATGGAGAAAGAGCTGCCAGTCAAGGAGGGGGTGTAGGTTAGTCCTGGCTTTCAATTTTTTCGCCTGTGTTCTAGCCAAAAGCCTTGTCTTAAACAATGGAAACGAGCTGAGCCACTGGGTATTTGTCATCCGTACACAATTCTGTCTTGCTACGGACTTTACCAGCCACAGTCTTGGACTCCGGGCCTGTACTGTAGCGAGGTCAAAGCAGGTATTCAGAACAGTACAGAGAGCTTTTCCAAATCGCTTACGAGATAGGAGGCAACATCTGCCTGTGGGCAGGTGGGAATACAAAGAAATGGGCAGCGTCACTCAGAATGAGAACAGTGATCTGGGTGCAGGCGTAGTGTGACTGTTGCCACGGCCTTGAGCGGCACAACAGGCGGCAAGGGCCAGTTGCCAGGGTATGTGAAGAGCTCCTCCAGTGTGTGGAACAGGGCAGGGAAGAGGACAGTGGTGTTGGTATTGGTGCGCAGCAGAGGACAGTTGATGAGAGCTGCTGTCAGGGCCTGTAATTAGGAGCTGTCATCATGGTACTGGGTGGGAAGTAACAGGAGGGAGGAGGCTGAGCCATGCAAGGCCAAATTGCCTATATGTGTGAAGTGATGGAAGCAGTTTCAGGGCGTGAAGGGAACTGCTGGGTGTGATTAAGGCAGCAAGGGAGAGGATCCCTGTAGCAGCTTTGTGAGTGGGTCAGAATTGGTCAGGACTGCACGTAAGGACAAGAAGAGGCTTTTGTAGCTGAGCTGGTGGGATCTCGAATGAGAGGTGATTTGGGCAGTGGGTGGCAAAATCAGCATCGTGTACATGTTGCGCAGACTGTGTTACTTGAGAGCTTGCAAAGAGAGGGATGTGATGGGCGTGTTGGAGCGTCAAGGAATGGGACTGGAAGTGATCACAGACTCATTTCTGAGTTTTCTGTGGGCTGTCTGTATACCCCACGTTACTTGTCTTGTATTTGGAAAGAAGTGCCACCCTCTTGGTGAAAAGGAAAAATAAAAGAAAAAGGAAAAAAGAGAGGTAGATCTTTCCAGGGAATAAAATGTAATCAGTTGTAATGAGCAGGTAGGTCAACTGTGGCAGAGCTGGGACCCGGAGTGAGGTTACCATGTTAGCCTGACCATTCTAGAGTAGTAAAACATTTCCTTGACACACTTTCCCAAGATACCAAGACGTGACTTTCTGAAATAGTTGTTTTCCTAGGAGCTGCATTCGAGCTAAGCCAGACGAGCAAGTCTTGCCTGTTGTTGGTCACTGAGGCTGATGCCAAGTCAGCCAGCAGTTTTGGCAAGGGCAGAACAAGATCGATGCCTGTGTGCCGATTGTCCTTGGGTTTTGCAGGCTGGAGGTGTGGCAGGACCAATGGTGACGTTAACGTGGTGGTAACAGCAAAACCTGCAGGTGCCTGTTTAGGGCATTTTGGGTTCGATATGATTTGCAAGAGGACTTGAACAGGCTAATGTAATGTTGGGGTGCGGTGGTTGTAGTGTCATCAGGAGAAAGCAAAAAGAAGAGGATGGCAAAGATCCTCAAAAGCATTCTACCCTTTGGCAGTGGAAACATCTCATTTACCATTTATATGAAGAGTTTTCCTTCAATGGGTTGCTGTGGTAGTGTGAGGGTGTGAGGGAAACAAAGGTTTGGGGGGAAGAGGGTACTTTTTATTGGCCATCACATCTCTTGCAACACTGTTTGTGGGTCAATGACAAGACAAGCTCTTCCCAGCAGGCTGTTGCCCAGGAGTTCCTTTGGAGGTTGCTGTTCTCCTTAGGGAAGCGTGGCACACCCCAAGCACAGCCAGAGCAGCACCTCTGGCAGGAGAAGACCTCAGGCGCTGTGGGGACTGATGGTGACATTCCCAGCAGCTGTCCAGCTGAGGAAGATGCAGGTCATATGCCAAAGAGGGGGTGCTGACTGGTCATCGCTTCTCTTCCAGGAACAGGATTGAAGAACTGAAGGGAGGCAGGACAAGAGGGTCCATGAGGTCAAAAAGCGCATCAGGCAGCTGGTGCAATCATCATGACAGCAGAGGGAAAGGAGAACGGGATGCAGATGACATGGCTGGGACCCTGTTTCCAAGGTAACATTTGCCACACAAGCAGAGAGACAGACAGAGGCGTGGGAAGGTGATAGAGTGGGTGAGAACGGTGCTGGGGAGCCAGGAGGACACGGGGAGATGGGAGGAAGATGGAGATGGAGGTGGAAAAGCTGTGGTTCTGGCCATGAGGATGGTCCTGGTGGTCAAGCGCTTGTGAGGTCACTGGTGGCTGAGTAGGTGCTAGGCCAGGAGCAGGACGGGGCTTGTGCAGCTGTTTGCGATGTCACTGGTGTCCACGTAGTTGTTTGGGTAGGAATTGTCTTTTTCAGGTGCTTGTGATGTCAGTGGTGGCCCTGTAGCCAGGGGGACAGGAGCATGCATCTGGCTGGTGCAGGTGCTCGTGATGTCCTAGATGACTGAGCAGGCGCCAGGGCAGAAGGATTAACCTTGCTCATGTGGGTGCTGGTGATGTCACATGTGCCTGGGTAGGGGATAGGGGAGAAGAAGCCCCTGGGCTGTGCAGGTGCTTGTGAGGTCACACAGTCCCAAGGAGGAGATAGGGCAGGAGGAGGCCCTGACCTGTGCAGCTGCTTTTGATGTCACTGGTAGCTGTGTAGGTGTCAGGGCAGGAGCATGCAGCCGGCCTGTGCGGGTGCTTGTGGTGTCACATGCCCATGAGTAGGTGACAGGGCTGGAGCAGGAACCTTCCCTGTGCAGGTGCCTGTGATGTCACCAATGAGGTGATTAGGTGGTAGGGTGGAAGCCGGCCCCTGGCTGGCGAAGGTGGTTTTGAGGTAACTGTTGCTTGAGTAGCTGATTGGGAATGAAAGGCCGCCTAGCTTGTGCAGGGGCTCATGATGTCAATGGCGGGAGCTCCAAGACAGCTCTGAAGGATCCATCTCTGTTGAGAAACAAGGCACAGGGCAGTGGTGTGGGTCGAGCTGTGGAACAAGGACTCCGCTCGCAAATCCTTCGTTCTCATGCGCAAGGAGTTCGAAGGGCTTGCAGTAACCCAGCAATCCCAATGCCGGAGAAGAAGCTAAAGCTCCTTTTAGAGCCTGGAAAGCCTTTTCTCTCTTGGGACCTCACTGTACGGGCTCCACTTCCTCTGCCTTGGTAGCTGGTGTCAACAGCTTCCTTAACTGCCTAGCCCCAGTAGCCAGGGTCTGCAGTATCCTACTGCACCTCAAAATCCTGGCAGTTGTTCCTTTGTTAGCACTCAAGGTATTTCTACCACAGCCCAGAGCCCTTCTGGGTCTACTAAACTTTGTCCTTCTTTTCATACGAATCCTAAATATTTTCCTTCTTGCTGGCGCAGCGGAAGCTTAGAAAGAGGTGCATGGTGACCTTCTGCTGAAGCACTGCCCAGCCAAATGGCATCTTTCAAGCAATCTTGGTATGTCCGGCTGGCCAGTAACAAATCATCTGCCTATTGCACAAGTATAGAACGTCCAGGTGATAGAATCTCTTTCAAGTCCTCTTGAAGGAAATGGCAGAACATTGTAGGAGACCTGGTAGACCCTTGGGGCAAGCGGGTCCACAGTAGTTGTTGGCCTTTCCACGTAAATGCAAAGAGATGCTGTCTGTCTTCTGCTACAGGAGCACTGAGAAACGCAGCTGTTAAATCGATAACAATAAAGTGTTTTGCCCGGGGTGGGATTTGTAATAAGAATCTTGTTGATGGGTCTGGAACCAGCTGATGAGGTACAATCACCTATTGAGTGCTTGCTCTGAGATGCTGCACAAACCAATATTCTGGATCTTCTTCTTTGTCTACCCTATTCTTGCTGAGAGATGAAATAGGGGAATTATATGAGGAGTTGCATGATCGTGAACCTCCTCTTCTCAGACATTGGTGGATTTGTTTCTGAATACTTGTTTCTGTTTCCCTGGGAACCTGACTGCTACGGGCTCCCCTCCCTTTGTGTTTATGGAGACAGGTTGTGCTGATTTCATGAAGCCCACATCCCTTCTGGAGGAGCTCCACAGTTTTGAAGGTAGTTTAATAAGTTCAGGTGGAACCCCTTACAATTACATCCTTTCCTCCACTGTGAAATTCCCTCTTGGCACCAGGAAGGAAAAAGTCGCTTACGCCTGCTCCTCCTATCTGATCGCTGCTTGGTGTTACAATAGTAAATGGAGGAGTTTAACATTGTGTGTTGCTTTGCAGATGCTGTCAGAGTAGGAACCCCAAACAAAATGGATTCTATTTTTTACACTGTTCTAACATCTTTCTTCGCTCCCCTCAGCTGCAGCCTAAGAGCCAGAGTGCTTGAAGTGTTGTTCAGACAAGCCCTCTCTGACCATACAGATCTCTGTACTGTTTTCACCTGGGATAGAGTTAATTTTCTTCACAGTAGCTAGCATAGTGCTGTGTTTTGGATTTAGTACTACAAGAACGTTGATAACACACTGATGGTTTTAGTTGTTGCTAAGTAGTGCTCAGACTGCTCAAGGACTTTTTGAGCTTCTCCTCCTCAGCCAGGTGCATAACAAGGTGGGAGGGAGCACAGCCAGGACAGCTAACCCAAACTGACCAAAGAGCTATTCCATACCATAAAACATCATTCTCGGGGTGGGGGGGTTGTCGGTCGGTTGCGGGGAGAGTGATCACGGCTCGGGGAGTGATCGTTGCTCAGGACAAACTGGGCATCGATCGGCGGGTGGTGAGCAATCACATTGTGCATCATTCATTTTGTATATTCTGTATATTCTCTTACCATTCTCATTATTACTGTTATTATTATTTTCTCTAATTAAACCGTCTTTATCTCAGCCCACAGCTCTAACCTTTTTTTTTTTTTTTTCCTTCCTGATTGTCTCCCCGATCCCACTGAGGGAGGGGGGAGTGAGCAAGCAGCTGTGTGGTGCTTAGTTGCCAGCCGGGTTAAACCATGACAGTCTCCTTGGCATCCCTATCAATGTTGACTGAGTTGAGGAGCATTTAGGCTGCTCCTTCTTTGTGCCTTTAGAGATTTCTAAGGTGGGCGGTGGAGAGCAGAGGCTTTTTCAGGATGGTTTTGGTTGTCTCATTGCTTCCAGAAGCATTGTTCACCACTGTCTTCACCAACCCTGGCTCACGGTTGAACTAACGGTGTGACAAAGTGAGAGCTGTTGGAGGTGGCAGACCAGGAAAGGAGAAAACTAGTTGTCCTAGTGTGAAACTAGTGAGACAAGGAAGGGAAAAAGTACCAGGCAAAAGACTAGGGAGCAGAGTGTCAGGCTAAAAGGGTGAAGGCAAGAATAGGAGATGCAGGTGTTAATGATCTAGGGACGCCACGAGGTCCCAGTCAGAAGCCCCATGCCAGCTCCGTGCAGCCTGCAGCGAGACAAGAAACCCAGTGTTGCCATCTGAGGATTGCATGCCTTTTGGGTCTGGCCTATAGGAAAGATGGGGAAAATCTTTTTAGTAGGGCCAGCTGTGACAGGACAAGGGATAATGGTTTTAAACTGAAACAGGGTAGGTTTAGACTAGATATAAGGAAGAAATTCTTTACAATGAGGGTGGTAAAACACTGGAACAGGTTGCCCAGAGAGGTAGTGGAGGCCCCATCCCTGGAAACATTCAAGACCAGGTTGGATGGGGCTCTGAGCAACCTGATCTAGTTAGCGGTGTCCCTGCTACCTGCAGGGGGATTGGACTAGATGACCTCTAGGGGTCCCTTCCAACCCAAACCATTCTATAATTCTATGATTCTATGATTTGAGCTGAGCAACCTTCTGGGAAGGTCAGCTTTCCCCTGCTCATCCACAGTACAGCAAAAGGGTGCTCCATTGGAATATGAGTCTCCTTTGTCTTTTTGTGACCCCGATGGGTCTGATGGGTTGGAGGTCTCTGGTTGCTGCCCAGTTTGGTCGTGGCTGAAGAATGGGAGACGGTGTTCTTGGGGAGACATAGGGGAGGGCACACAGGACACAGGCAGGATCGTCCACTATGGAGAAAGCCAGGGCAAGAAAATGCAGAGGGCAAAGGCCAGGTCAGTCCCCATGAGAGCACTTTGCCTGGGGTCAGGGCATAGTAGACTGATGGAATTGTTTGTGTTGGAAGGGAGCATTAAAGGCCATCCAGTCCAATCGCCCTCCATGAGCAGGGC
>JADKXX010025201.1:0-16536 GCA_017310255.1 Butorides virescens
GGTACTTTGCACTTCCCTCGCGGTTGATGGGATATACGTTTTATAACTGTAGAAAAGTATAGATGTAGAAACTAAAACATTGGCAATGTAAATGTCTGTCTGTAAGCTCCTAACCTAATATTTCTTTATACTGGATGGACAATATGATAGCGTGATTCACCTGGCTTGTTTTAGACCTGTTTCTTAGATGAGCTAAGACTGGTAATGCTTATTTATCTCCATGAAGCATAAAGTAAAAAGCATGCTTATCCTTTTACTATGAAAAATTCTGAACAGAGTAGATTAGATTAATTTCACACAATTAATTTCTGTGAACAAAACATCTGAACTTCTACAGTGTCTTAAGCGGTGGTGTATCACCACCACTGCTAAGCATTTAAGCCTGTCTGATTAGGTTTCATTGTACTAATTTGTTGCAGGTGGATAAGGTTCGTCTTTCTGCTACAGAATGGGTGGGAGGAATGAAACCAGTGTCGTGTATTTCATTCTCCTAGGTTTTCCCAGCACTGCTGAACTGCAGCTGTACCTGTTCTCTGCTTTACTTCTGGCTTATTTATTAACTGTGTTGGAAAATTTCCTTATCATTTTCATCATTCGAACAAACCACAGTCTGCAAAAACCCATGTATTTCTTTTTAGGAATCCTGTCTTTCTTAGACATCTGTTATGTCTCTGTCATTGAGCCAAAGATGCTCATAGATTTCTTCTCTCAAGACAAACATATATCATTCCAGGGGTGCATGACACAGCTGTATTTCTTTGTGACTTTTGTTTGTACTGAGTATATTTTGTTAGCTGTTATGGCCTATGACCGTTTCTTGGCCATATGCAAACCTCTCCGATATTCACTCATCATGACTCATCAGTTCTGTGCTCAGCTGACAGCTGGCTGTTGGACGTGTGGTTTGATCACTTCTTCCATCAAGATGAGCTTTATAGCCCAGCTCTCATTCTGTGATGTAGACAAAATCAATCACTATTTCTGTGATATTTCACCCCTACTGAATATCTCCTGCAGCGATTCTTCTTCGGCTGAGCTAGTGGACTTCATTTTAGCCCTGATCGTCATCATGCTGCCTCTGTGTACTGTGGTGACCTCCTACATTTGCATCATATTCACTGTGTTGAAGATCCCTTCTTCTCAGAGGAGGCAAAAGGCCTTTTCCACCTGCAGCTCCCATCTGACTGTAGTGATAATGTTCTACTCTACCACTCTTTTCACTTATACCCACCCTAAGGTCATGTATACCTACAGTGCTAACAAATTCGTATCAGTCTTGTACACCGTAGCTGTGCCACTTCTGAATCCTCTCATATATTGTCTTAGAAACAAAGAAATCAGGTTTGCCCTGAGGAAGGCCTTTGCTTGCACGAGACACACCTAAGGGGCTTTGTTCGTGAGGATCAGTTGATGGTGCTGATGAACTAAAGTCACGAGGTCCGCTCCTTAATCTATGCTGCAGTGAAAGTCACCTATTCATGTATCCAGTAACCATATTTGTTGAACTAGACCTCGATAAATCTAAATTTGATCTATGTATATACTATGGATTTCAGTTGGAATGGGGTTTTTTTGCTTGTCTGTTTTGCCCCTCTGCTGCCTACCATTCTTAGAAGTCTTCAGCTGAATGGCTGCTCCAGTTTTAAAAAGGTTTGGCAATGCTAGAAACTTAACCCCAGATTTTGTTAGTCCTTGATACATTCCTGGAAAACGTTGGCTGGCATTGTAAAAGGCATGTAAAATGCAGGTATCTACATCTGATTTATTCACTCTGAGATTCTGTTCCTTGAATGAAATATAGGCAGTGCAAAGGATGAGTGCTTTCTTAGATACCTGATTTAGGATAAAATGAAACACTCTCTGAAGGAGACAACATTTTTAATATGAGCAATAGAGGGAGTATAATGTGAGTACCTTTTGCTGCGGTATAATTACAGTGTCACTGGGAGTCAGCCTCTGGTTCAAACCTGAATAACCTAATTGTAACCAGGGCACACCAAGTAATTCACTCCAAGAAGAAATGCGGACCCACTGACAAGACAGATCGCTTCAATCTCTCCTTCAGGCTGCGTGAGCCTTGGATCCAACAGTATTCCAGCAGGAGTCACAACCTTAAACTCTGATTCACAGATTACATTCCAAGTCTTCCTATTGAAGATGAAGGAGTCCAGAGACACAGCTGATGCATCTGAGTTAAATATTGATGATCTGTCAGAAAATCTGATACCACTTAGAGTGTCTCTGGTAAAAAGATGCCTCTAAGAAATCTACTCCATGCTTAGAATATCACAGTGATTCCAAATGTTTAATACTCTGTAACAAACAAATTTAAACCGGTAAGAAACTGTCAGCTGATTGCGTATCTATAGTCACTTAGTTAAATGCGGGTTTGAGTTTATAACTGAGACCATAGTTTCATAGCATATTCCATGCTCTGTACAACCAGACAATATTTGCAGACTTTGCAGTTAATGAAGCTTTCCAGGGAGGAAACTTTAAGACACTTGTCGGAAGAACCTATTCTATGTATACCATGTGTACAACTGATCCAAACAAGATTTTTCTACGGACCTGAGCACAATTTTAAAGAGAGGTGTCAAGAACAGTTTCGAGTTAACCATACTGGGAAGCTATCACCAGAAATGTAAGGTGCTGCTTGTATTAGCATAAAATATGCTAAGAAAAACAGGTAATTGGTACAATATGAATACACAATTCAAGATGAATCATGGCATGGGACAGAAGCCAAAACCAGAAAAATAATCCAGCAGGTCTTTAGTTTTTACACTTCAGATCAAGAGCCATAGGAAGAGTTAGGTATATAATAAGCACGGTTTCCTCCAAAACTACCTAAAAATTAGACTTCTAAGTCTAATGTCTAATTAGACATATAAGCAAACTGCCTTACGCTCCTTTACTACACATGGCCATGGATTACTACACTCAGAAGATATTTGTTCTGTTTATCTTTAACATATGCCTTTAATGTACAGATGTTATGAATCATAGAATCATTTAGGTTGGAAAAGACCTCCAAGGTCACCAAGTCCACCCGTTATGCTAACCTAACCCTTCCATCGCACCACTAAACTATGTCCCTAAGCACCTTGTCTGTCCGGCTTGTAAACGCCCCCAGGGATGGGGTTCGAGCCCCCCATCTTCCCCCTCCTGTCGGGGGAGGAGTTGTAGGGAGTGATGAGGTCTCCCCTCAACCTCCTCTTCTCTAGGTGAAGGGCCAAACCGTGAACCCAGCATTCAAGGGGCGGCCTCACCAGTGCCCAGGACAGGAGCACGGCCACTGCCTTGCTCCTGCTGGCCACACTATTTCTGATACAAGCCAGCATGCTGTTGCCCTCTTGGCCACCTGGGTACACTGCTGGCTCATATTCAGCTGCCTGTCGACCAACACCACCAGATCCCTCTCTGCCAAGCAGCTTTCCACACAGCAAACATCACCTAACCTATTTCTCCTCTTACTTAATTTTTCATATATAAAGTGAAAAACATAGCATTTCAGTACTCCTTAGTGAGCCTTCCAATGGAATATTAAGTTTTGCAAGGTGTGTAGCTCTCCTAATACTATGATTCAGCTAGAAACCTTGGCTGGTTTTAAAAGCATTGCTCTGAAGGTGATTGCTTTGAAATTATGTCAAGAAAATCCTTCAAATATAATGTGAAGAGGATTATCATACAATTGTTTTGGTTTTTACTAATAATGATGTAGTCAGACAACCTGAAACAAATAATCAACTAACTATTAACAGGGTTCCCTAAATGTTCTTAGGGAAGGCCAGGAAACAGCCAAGTATTTTTCAAACACAAACCTTCTGAGAATTTGAGTTCTCTCTTGCATGTAAAAGTTTATTTCTGGAAGCTTTCCTATCGAACGCTTTTGTAAATTCAAGGTTAGGTGCCTTTAGTGTATTGTAAATAAATCACCTCCCACAAGTAATGTAAATAAGATCAGGAGTCCAGTCTTAGCTCTTGAGAACCTTTCCAATGTCTCAATTAATCTTATTGTCTGCCTCTGAGAATGTATGCAAAAGTAAAATAGTCTGGTTGCAGAAGGTATTGATCAAGTCACCAGATTTGGAAAGCTCTTATATCAAGAAATGAAATAACTATTTCATGCAGATTTATTTAAAACTACCCTTCAAAACAAGGAGAATTTATTACAGTCTACTGTAACTAAACGTGATGCTTCTGCACTGAAAAGAATGCAAGTTTGCTTGTTGAAAAATAACAGCAAGTCCTCGGGTGTCTGAGACAACCACACAGCAGTTGTGAGATGCTTTCTCTTCCTGGAGTGGTTGCTGGAATCCAGGCCAGTTGCCCCTTAGAGGCTGGACCCTCCGTGGCAGCCATCTGAATCACATGTCTAAGCCGTAAGAGGTGAGTACTCTGTCCCTGCTAGACGGAGAAGTGAGAACATTTAGTGCAGTCTTGTTTTTGCCTAGGGAAGGGAGCTACACTGGTTGGCAAAAAAGCACTGGTGTCTGTTTTATTTTGGTGTTCTGGAAGGAAGCAGACTCCCACATATAATAGGGTTTTGATTACATCCACAGTGTTTTGCTTATGGGAAATAAATCTGAAAGGGGCGGGAAGAGTTCTAAGTAAGACACAATGAAAAAAGTAGGGATACAAGACACACAGAAGCAGCATTAAACTCTATCGTTTGGCTTTGTTCTTGGTTTTTCTTCTTTTGCAGGCAAAGAGAAATGGCACAAAGGAAAAACATCGCATTTGATGTTCAGATGTCTGCTGTGAAGATCTGACTCTGGATGCTGAATCCCTAGTGTTTTTATGCACAGCTTTTAAAGCGTATATGAGCATCAATGCTAAGGCGACTGCCCTCACAACCAGCAAGATGAACGTGATTTACTGATTGCCAAGAGACTGTAGGAAAATCAGTCCAGTAGAAAAATGGTCGATGTTTTTGGCAATGCGGTCAAAAAAATCTGAATTCCAAAGAACACACTTGGCTGTAATCACGGTATTACAAGGTACATCGTGGTTTTGCTTTGCTAAGTTTAGTGATAGAAATGGATTAAAAATAGTTGTGTCTTTGCTCTGAGTCCATAGCACTCAGAGTAAACAGGCCTTCTGAATGCAGTTAGTTCTTCTGGAAGGGAAGGCCACTGACAAGGAATAAGTATTTAATGGATCTGCTTGAGTCATACTAGACTCTCTGTTTGATCAACCTCTGTTGATCAAGTTCCAGGCCAAATGCCAGAAACTTCTTCAGCTCTCAGGTGAATCAAAATCTTCCTAAACTGCCCCCGCTGGCTATAAAAGCATCTCCAGCAGGTTCATTCTTAAGTTTCTGGCAGTAGTAAGTGTTATTTCAACAAAACAAGTCCACACATTCATGAAATGGCTGACCATACTGACATACAATGTTGACGTTTCCCTTCATATTGTTATGAATAAAGGTATCTCTTTTTTCTTCTCATTTTCTTGCTAGCTTGATTCCTTTTCTAAGGAAGATAGATACCTCTAAGGGACTGTTTCTCCCCTGGGTTTTGAACAGGCATGTTAGGACTAGAAGAATCACACTGTAGATGCAGGTATTTCTCTCTTTTGACAGTAGAAAAAGCTATAGACAATAGGCTTAGACTGGACGCGTAACCTTGACCGTCTAAACTTAGACGAAACTACCCAAAATATTTGATGAGCAAGGTTATGCAAAGAGAAGTGCTTTCTACAAAGTTATTTTCTTTTTTAAGATACGGGAACAAAGAAGAAGTAAATAGGGCTTCTGAGGGTACCCAGAGCTGAGGGTACTCAGAGCTTCAAGGATTATGAAGAGAGAGCTGAAAAATTAATTGTGTTTTAAAAATATTAAGGTACATGAGGGTTATGATAATATATCTAATGGAAATGACAACAGAACAGAGAAAATACCAGCAACTGGGTGAGGATTCATATCACCTAGCTTTATACATTTCTGTGCATCTTTGTACACAGAGAATGGAGAGCTGTGACCGAGCTGGACTTCTCCTTAGAAGATGATTCATATCTTCTGTGGTAAATATTCTAAAGTAGTAGTTGGAGTGGGAGTGTTTATCCACTGAATTTAAAAGGCATTTAAATTATTACTTCTCACATAAGCATTAACACACTGTACTTATACAAGCCCAGGTGAGATGAGTCATCAGGTATGAAAACAAAATGACTAAACATCATTGAAAAGGAGTTTGGTGGTTTGACCCTGGCTGGACGCCAGGGGCCCACCAAAGCCACTCTATCACTCCCCTCTAACCGGACAGAGGAGAGAAAAGTAAATCAAAAGGCTCGTGAGTTGAGATAAGGACAGGGAGAGATCATTTTATCAGATACCATCACGGGTAAAATAACAGACTCAACTTGAAAATAATTATTATCAATCAAAATCAGAGAAGAAGAGGAGAAAAACTGCTAGATCTTAAAAACCTTCTCCCCACCACTGGGCTCCAAAATGTTGGGCTTCAAGGTCTAAGGCGTCTTTGTGGGCTTCTTGGATAGCGTAGAGATTTGCAGAGGGCAGTTTACTCCTTTCCAAGCTGAGTGACCAATGGAAAAGCTGGATTCAATTTACATGCCACAAGTACCGGCATCTCCATTGGAGCTAGTCATTCTAGGCTTCCTTTCTTTCCTTAAACAGAAATAGGAACCTCTAAGCTTAGGTTGAACTGACTCTATTTGTGGCATCTAGACTAGGAGGAAATTAATTGCTTCTTCCACTTCAAGTTTAAAAAAATTCCTCGTCACTTAGGTGGTCATCTCTCCCATTCTCCCTTTCTTCATTAGGCAGTGAGTAAGCTAATGTCTCCCAAAGGAAGACATTATAAGGTCATTGAATTTCCTTGTGGCATAGGCAGCACCATTCATGTTCTAAAGAACAAGTCAAAACCTTACTCAGGTGCCTATAAATGTAGGTCTAATTAAATGGAATTGATACAGTAGGAAGTACATGGCAGAGCTGAGTGGAAGATGCCTTAACCCTTCAGTTTAGACCAACAGCTTAGTATTTGGCTGAGGATCAGCCAAAAATTAGATTACTGAAAATACCAACCTCATACTTTTGACTGAAGTAGCATTCAGGATTTGTGTGTACAGGTTCTATCTGTATTATTAAATTAAGCATCGTCAAGAGTGTTTCCGGTGCCTAAGTCAAAAGGCACGAAATGTGCGTACCACTTCGTGGTTTTTGACTATCAGCTGTATGGGTAACAAGAAAAGATGCCTTGGCTGAGGCTTGTCTATAGCAGGGAGAGCCAAATTCAGGTTCAGAGACCTCCATTTTACCTGAACATAGATACCTGAAGGTGGAGCTGCATTGCATCCCAATGGCTTAAAAAACACAGTTTACAGATATTATTTTCCACTGTTTTCCATTGTTTGGAAGACTATTGGGCACTGAAGTTACAACAGTGGCCAGTAGAGAACACTCACAGGAATACGTATGGTACACGGTCTATGCAGAGGAGGTATCCTCTGTTTAGGATGGTTCTGTACGAATGGGAGTAAGCATCTGAGCTTATAGCATAAATTCCTTTTCTATCAAAAGAGAGAAGGCGGTAACTATGGATTAATTTAGTGATTCATTTATTTTAAAGTGTTATTATTTCTTTTGAGTAGGAAATGAAAAAATTAATTTAAAGAATTACTTTCGCTGAAAGGTAATTTGTGATTTCTAGTCAGCCTGACTTTTACCTTATGTTGTACCACAATGAGAACTGAAGAGGTTTCTGATAGGGTAGTGCATACAGAATAACACATGAAGTCATGCTTCAGTCGCTCAATGCAGAAGTTTCAAGTTTGTATTTTTTTGAAACATGCATTTTTTACCAGTATTTCAAACCACTGCAAGCAGCTGTAAAGTTGAACGTAGCAGATTATCTTCATATCATGTCGGGCTGTGTTGTTACAAGCTTATCTGTCACAGAGAAATAGCTCCCGTGCTGTTACACACTCTCATGAAAGCATGCACACAAACACAGGGAAGCAGCACTCAGCCATATGTTACCTTTGTTGTTGTTAGAGAGCACCTCAGACACAAGAGTTCAATTGCCCATCGATGCTTGATGTTTGGAACATGAATTTCAGTGGTTCCACTAATTTCTAAGAGAAGTGATTAAAAGCAAAATTGAGGGAAAAAAAAGAGTTTAAAAAATGAGGAGTCCAGGACAAATAAATCATTCAGTTCACTCTTGATTGGCCTGATCAATCTTTGTTTACATTGAGAATGTCTCCATGAACTGGCTGTGTTCCAGTGCGTAGAAATGAGGCACAGTCAGAATCTGAGCTTTATGTCCTATTTTAGATGTCTAATACACAGTTGGATTAATTACAGATTTAAAATGCTTGTGCCTTTTGAATAGTTACAAAAGGACTTCATACTATAGCTCAGGTGGATTGTAAATGTCTAAATCTGGTTAAATAAATCCACACCTTCATCTAATCGAATTCTTCTAGATTTCTTCTATACCTTCTGCTTTCCTCCGTGACACTGACCATCTATAATCACAAAAGACTCTTGAAAGCAAGCCCTGATGTCCCTTAGTGTCCCTTGTTTTACATTCTAAACATCTGTCTGTCGTGCATGGGACACTGTGGTCATTCTCATCCTTAGTAAAAGTATGAAAAAAGCTTTTCCTTTCTAACAGTTTCAGAGGCCCTTTCAGAGACCCTTTGAGATTTCTCTTTTAAAATGTTTACTTCACAAAGGATGTTCAAAGTAATAGTCATTTCAAGCAACTGGGATAACTCCCAGAAGTTATTAATACTCTAATTAGGAAATAACAGTTTAGTTATGCGGGTCTGACCATGCTGGCTAGCCTTAGCTGGGGATCACATCTGGGGCCTACTTCTTTTATCACTGCATACATAGCTCTAGTTCAAATCATCCTGGAATAGAAAGGGTCCCTGCAAAGTCCCATTCACTGTTTTCATCACTGTCATGAATCCTACTATTTAGGGAAGGAAGTCAGTCTCAGGGTAGTTGAAGAGCTGTGTCTCTTCAGCAGCTCATCCTCTTTGCGATCTTGTTCATTTACACAGTGGGCCCGATGGGTGCCATGCTCACTCTCCTGATGAATAACAAATCCAGATCCCACATGCCTATAAACAAAGAGATTCAAGGTATATTTCATCCCTAAATTTAGACGACTAAACACAGATATCTAAGCCTGAGTTACTTGCCTGACTCCCTTATGCTGAAGGAATGATCTCAAGAAAGCATTCCATCTAACCCGAGGCATTTCCATTAGGATGAGATGAGTCTTTGGAAGTGTTTCTTCTATACTTTGAATGTCTTGGAAATATCAGCCTATTTTGTTTTGTCCAGCAAAGCTGGGATTATCTGAGCGAGTCACTTTCACTTTTCTTAATGGTCAATGTAGAAAAACAGACACTTCCAGAGGAAAAACTGGCGTGTCCTACTTTAAACGTTAATCTTAGGGTGGGATGAATCACATCTATTGCTCCCCAGTGACTGTATGTGGGAGGCAGGCGACTAACCCAGGTGTGTGCATGTAGTTTGTAGTTATCTAAATTTTGTGAGATTAGTTCTGCTGCGGACATCTCAGAAAGCATCCGTGTTTGCCACTGATTCTATGATTCTAAAGTTACATGAGATTACTTTCATTGCTTCTCATGACGTCTAAGCCTCAGTCCAGGCACAGAAAAGATGAGGATGGTAGACAGGGATGCATCTTGGTCATGGAAAGGAGCGGTTTAATGACCCTATCTCAAGATGCTACAGAGATCCCTGTGTCTGCTACAAATATCTTTAAAGAAACATAGTGTTCCAACTATGCCGCAGTTGAGCAGCTCAGAAAATAAGGAAATCTTCACAAAGCTAATATTTTGGAGTCCGATCCATATCCTAGGATCATTGTAAGCCTTGCAGCTGAAAGAGATGAAAGGTCACAGCAATGGCAGGAAAAGAAAATATACTGCTTTGTGTTTCAGCAAGGATAAGTATTTGGGGTAGGAAGGCATGTCTGAAGTTGAACTACAGCTCTTGCACTGACCCACCAGTGTGAACCTGTGTGATTCGAGAGATAGAAGATAGCAGATATGAACTATATAACCAGAAGATTGCACTAACAGAATCATAGAATAGTTGAAGTTGGAAGGGATGTCTGGTGATGGTGTCATCCAACGTCCATGCTCAAAGCAGTATCAAGCTAGAGCAGGTTGCCCAGGACTGTGTCCAGCTAGGTTTTGAGTAACTCCAAGGACAGAAACTCTCTGGTCAACCTACTGCAGTGTTTACCACCCTCGTAGTAAAAAATAAAACCCAAGGTTTTTTCTTAAGATCAGATGGACCCTCCTGTGTTCCAGTTTGTGCTCATTGCCTCATGTCCCGTGAGTAGGCTGCTGGGCCAAAAGAGCATCCCACACCCAGGGCAAAGCTGCAGCAGAGGACCGAGGGTTGGAGGAGAGCAACGCAGCACAGTGTGAATGTGGTGAAGGCTGCAGCTGCACCCTCCTGCTCCCTTCAGCGTCCGTCCCTACTCTCAGAGGTGGTGAAAGCATGAGCTTGCACATGTGGAGAGACATGGCATGGAAGGTGAATCTCCTGCAATCACCTGCCCAGGTTCAATGATTTCCCTCACAGCCAGGTGGATTTTGCAGTTTCTTGTAGCAAAAAGCCAAAAGTTTCTTCTCAGCAGCAGCACACAGATGTAAGCAAGGGGAGTCGCCTGCGTCCTGCATTTATTTTCCAGGATAAGAGTGACTTTGATGCTGGATTTTTGCCCTCCTCAAGCCTGAATGCACTGGGTGATATTTTTATGTTTGCTAACACTGTGCGTGGCTTTTTCTTCACTGTTTGTAAATCCATGTTATGGTTTTACACATGTGCGATACCTGCCCTTTGTTTTCCTTACCACCTCCAAAACTAGTTCCACGTGGTTCACAGGGCTGCATTTCTTTAGTGAAGAGTAATGGACCAACGGTGGTTCCATGGCCTGAAGTGCTGGTATCTGCTCCACTGATGGCCTCATGGGCTGCATGGGGACAACATACTTCACCATGGTCTTCTCCATGGGCTGCAGGGGAATCTGCTCTGCTGCCTGGAGCTCCTCCTCTCCTTCCTCCTTCACTGACCTCAGTGTCTGCAGGGCTGTTTCGTTCACATTTTTCTCTCCCCTCTCTCGCGCAGCTGCTGTGCAGTGTTTTCACCCTTTCTTAAATACGTTATCACAGAGGCGCCACCAGCTTCACTGACAGGCTCAGTTTGGGGCAGTGGTGAGTCTGTTGCAGATTTAGCTGAACCTGGCTCTGTCTGGCATGGGGGCAGCCCCTGGCCTCTTTTCACAAAGGCTAAACTGCAGCCCCTGTGCTATCCAGCTGAGGTGGGCGATATGCTAGAACTTGCCATGCGAGTGGAACAGGGACAGCAGAGCAAGGTAATGGCTAATGCCGTTGCGGCTGCTATAGAACCCACAACCGACTTGCTGGCCGCGGCTGTTCAAAAAATAAGTGTACAGCAAAAGAGCAGGGACAGAAGGAGTTCTCGGGTTTTTTTGTTATCGGTGTGGTGGTCGCGGTCATTATAGTAAAGACTCTACCGCCACCGTGTGGTGCGACCGCTGCCAAAAAGAGAACCATGCAACTGCGGTATGTACTCAGACAAAAAACGGGCTGCAGCCACCGGCCACCAGAGGGAGCCTGGGGATCGATTTGGCAGCAGCAATAGATGTTACCTTCAAAGACTCCTCAGTCCAGCGCATTCCCACTGGTGTGACTGGGCCCATCTATGAGGAGACTAGTAACCTTGGCGCCCTCCTCATAGGCTGCTCATCAACTGGCACCGCTGGCCTTTTTGTGTTACCAGGGTTAATTGATGCGGACTATACAGGAGAAATACAAATTGCTGCTTTTGCCCTATGCCCCCCGCTTACAGTAAAAAACGGAACACGAGTAGCACAACTGGTGATATATATGAAGGTAGCCTTGGAAAAAGATGTGACTTCCCATAACCCACAATGAGGAGACCAAGGCTTTGGCTCCACAGGCGATACGGTGGTCAGCCTAGTGCACCAATTGAAGCAAAGACCTATGACCCAGGCACAGCTTACCTATCGCCAGCAAAAGTGTGACGTCAAACTTATGACTGATACAGGGGCGGATGTCACTATAATTAGTAGAAGGATATGGCCCAAACATTGGCCATTGGCCCCAGCCCTGGATGCAGTTCAGGGAGCAGGTGGCGGCCAACGGCCCTTGCAGAGCCGAGAGCCAGTACAACTCAGGCTACCAGAAGGTCAGTTCATTGCTTTGCGACCGTACGTGATGCCATTGCCTGGGGACTTGGGACGGCTTGTTAGGTCGAGATGTCCTAGCCCAGGTTGGGGCTATCATCACCATTTCCAGCTCCCAGGATTTTGCCTACGGAGCCGCCTACCCCGGCCAGCTCTTGGAAAACCAAAGAACCTGTATGGGTGGAGCAGTGACCGCTAACTAAGGAACGGCTCCAGATTGCTCATCAGCTTGATCAAGAACAATTACAAACCAAGCATATTAAACCCTCCATCAGCCCGTGGAATACGCCCATTTTTGTCATCGCCAAGAAAAGTGGGAAACGGCAACTGCTCCAGGACCTACGTAAAGTTAACGATCAAATGTGGCCCATGGGAGCGCTGCAACCAGGTATGCCATTATCCACCATGTTGCCACGAGACTGGCATATCCTGGTGATTGATCTAAAAGACTGTTTCTTCACAATACCCTTGCAACCTCAAGACACAGTGTGCCTTGCTTTTACCCTCCCGTCCACGAATAAGGCAAGCCCAGCCCAGAGATACGAGTGGGTGGTGCTCCCTCAGGGCATGAAAAACTCACCAACAATGTATCAATTGTATGTTGCGTGGGCACTGACACCTTTACGAACTGAAATGCCTGACACTACTATTTACCATTATGTTGATGACATTTTGTTTGCTCAAAAACAGCCCTTTACAGATCAAACTTTGCAAAAGGTGACTGCTGTGTTAGGCACAAAAGGACTTGTTGTGGCACCGGAAAAGGTCCAACGGACTGAACCGTGGAAATACTTAAGTTGGACCTTGTCCCGAACCTCAGTGTCCCCTCAGAAGGCAACACTGCATCGAGACATAAAAACGCTGAATGACGCTCAGCGACTTGTAGGAGAACTGCAATGGCTTCGGCCTTTGGCGGGGTTCACTAACAGGGACTTACAGCCTTTCCTTGCCTTGTTGCGTGGTAGTGACCCTGCAGCCTTGGTGCCGTGGTCTACGTCGCACGAGCGACACCTTGATCAGTGGTGTATAAAGATCACCACGGCAGTGGTCGATCAGGCTTTGCCAGATATCCCTGTATCTGTATTGATTTGCAATGTAAAAAAATCGCCTTTTGCTTTGCTGTTACAAGTCCCTGCTTGGCAAAAAGAAAAAAGGGGAGAAGTCGGTGTGTTACCCATAAGTGCCAAGCAGGCTTCAGGACGACAGAGGGAGAAGCAGCCACAGTGTACAGTTTTAGAATGGCTGTTTCCCCCTCGTACCGCTCCAAAAAGTATTTGGCAACGAACAGAAGTGATCTGTAAGTTGCTCAAAAAAGGCCGGATGAGATGTAAGGACATCAGCGGCCAGGAGCCAGCATGCATTAGCCTCCAGATGAATGGAGACGCATTAGAATGGATGTTGGCCAACTCAGAGGAGCTGCAGCTTGCCCTTTTAGGATACCCGGGACGCATTATCAACACGACGCCTGATCACCCGCTATTGCGTTTTGTTGCGGGGAATGAATGGCGACCGCGGCGCTCAGTGGTGTCTCAACCTCTCACGCAGGCCCGGGCAGGAAGTCCCTGTCAGCGGTCTGCGTGTGGAGGAATAAAGATCAATGGCTCCATCATAAGATCAAGGGCATCAGCCAGGACTCCCTGCAAACTTTGGAACTGAAAGCTGTTCTGTGGGCTCTGTCTGAATGGTTGAATGAGCCCCTGAACGTGGTCTCAGACTCCTTATATGTGGTCGGGGTTTTACAGAGAATTGAGGATGCGGTGGTTCGGCCACCAAAAAGAGAACTGTTGGGACAGTTGTTTTTGCAGTTACAGAAAACTCTGCAAGAATGATCTTTTCCATGTTGTATCATTCATATCAGAAGTCACAAAACTAACTTAGGCCTTGGGGAAGGGAACGCAAGGGCAGATGCCCTGGTCACTTTGTCTGTGCAGGCTCCTGTAGACTCCTTTGCCATGGCTCGGCAGAGTCATGAAATGTTCCATCAATCTGCCAAAGCACTAAGGAGACAATTCCAACTCTCTTGGTCGGACGCCCAAGGGATAGTAAAGGCTTGTGACCAATGTAGTAAACACAGCGGGTCACTGGGCCTGGGGGTAAATCCTAGGGGTTTGACGGCATGCGAAGTATGGCAGATGGATGTAACATATGTGGGAGAATTTGGAAGACTGAAGTATGTACGTTACAATAGATACCTTCTCACATATGGTATGGGCTACTGCACAAGCAGGAGAGAAAGTGGTCCATGTGACTCGACATCTCTCTGCCTGTTTTGCGGTTCTGCGGGTACCGCAGGTCATAAGGACTGATAACGGGCCTACCTATTTGGGTCAAAGGGTGAACCGATACTTACAACAGTGGGGCGTTAAACATATTACTGGCATTCCTCATGTGTCTACAGGGCAGGCTATAGTGGAGAGGGCCAAGTGCACCATTAAAGAGACTCTGGCCAAGCAGAAATTAGACACTGAGGTAGATTCCCTCACCTGCCTTCAAAAGGTGCTCTTTACTTTGAACTTTTTGAGCATGTCAGGACAACAAGAGGTACCCCCTGCTATACTGCATTATGGGAAAGAGACAAAGATATGTGAATCCAATATCAACCTAATGTACAAAGACCCAAAATCAGGAGTGTGGACAGGGCCAGGTACAATGCTCTTTACTTGTGTCTTGACAGGTTCCGGACCTCTCTGGGTGCCAAGCAAGTGGACACGACCCATGGCACAGACACCTAACGACCACAACCTGAGAAGGAAAAATGACCAAAACAAACTGGATGGCATGGAAATTGGCATGGCTAATCTGTTTGGGGGTACAACTTCTGGGGGAAGTAGTACCAGATGGGCTAATAACAGAGATTACACCAAGATCTAACATCTGGGTCACATTAGCCAATATTACAGGCCAGAGCTCCATTTGTCTGAGTTTGGCCACCCCAGGGGATCCATTTCATACATGTCTAATAGGAACCCCTGTGTGGAGGCCAGAGGAGTTCAGGGGTTATGTTAAAAATAAGTCTGTACTGAATTTTACCATAGCTAATGCGACCCTGACAGCCCCAGGGCTAAACCCTCAACAGCGGGATGGAGGATGGCAAGCAAAAATTGTGGAAAACTTGAGTGTTACTCTGAAGTCCCCCCTGGAAGAGCTAGACCTACTGGGGTGTCTTAACGCCCCATCTGTTGGGAAGCAAACCAGGTGGTTTAGCTTTGAGTCGCCCTCAGTAACAAACCTCAATACTGACCGTAAGAACTGGGCAACCGTGGATTCCACCCTCCATCCTGGAGATGTTTACATGGCTCTTTACTCAAAGCTTAACCAGACCGGACAGACGGCGCGGAAATTGCCGCTGGGCATATTTGTAATATGCGGTGACCGGGCCTGGAATGGAATCCCTAAAAGTCCACACAGGGGACCGTACTACCTGGGGAAATTGGCTCTATTTCACCCCAGCTTAATAAATCTCATGCAGTGGTCAACGAGTAACATTGGTTATAGATCAAAGAGAGAAATCCATGAATTAGTTTGCAATAACGAAGGAAGCCCCAAGTTTTGGTCGACAACCCGGACAGTGCTCACTTCCCTTTTTATCCCAGGGGCCATGGCAACCAGAGCCATGACTTCTTTGAAACAGTTAGCATGTTGGGTTAGAGATGAACTAAGCACCACTAGCCAAATTTTAGATGAGCTGTCACAAGATGTAGCTAGCGTTAATCATGCTGTGCTTCAGAATCGGGCTGCTATTGATTTTTTGCTGCTTGCACAAGGGCATGGGTGTGAAGAATTTGAAGGAATGTGCTGTATGAATTTGTCCATCCACAAGAAATTAGCTGAGCTGAAAAATAAGTTGCATAATTTGAAAGAATCAGACGACCCTCTGGGGGAAGGGCTCAGCCAGTTTGGTATATCAGGATGGCTCCGAGTGCTGATTGAAAAAGGTTTGACCCTTGTAGTAATAATTATAGTAGTTTGCATAGCATTTAGCTGCTTGCTGGCATGTGCAAAAAAAATACTATCACGCTTAATTGAACAGATCTGGATTGTCCAAAAAGAAAAAGGGGGAATTGTAGAGGGATTTCTTGAACAGCAGGGCCACAATGTGTTGTGGAGCTATGTGGACAATCCAGGTGTGTGACTGATATGATAAAGAGGGCTATTCCTGGAGTTTGGTTAGCACAAAAACAAAGAAGGGGGGTTGTGGATACATTCCTAGCAGAACAAGGACACCAGGTGCTGATAGGGTTGGAATGCTCTTAAAGGGGAAATGCTTAGCCAGTGTACGGGA
>JADKXX010025210.1:0-25772 GCA_017310255.1 Butorides virescens
ACGATTCCTAGCATGAGACAGTCAACAACATTTACACTCCCCTTCCTTCCCTCTGCCCAGGACCTGAAGGTACTTTCTCATTTGGCATTAAAAAGGCACAAACCATTCTGCTTCATGCTCGCTGTGTCAGGGCGTTCCCACATCTCAAACCCCACACCAGTTTGGAACAAGTCCATCGTTGCACCCAGTTCAGGCTTGGTTGTGGAAACACTTGGATGTGCTTGGCAAAGTCCCCCAGCTGCAGAGCTGTGAAATGCTGGGCAGCGAGTCTCTCCTGACACTCCTGGGGAGGACATCAGCCCTTCCCAAGGGCACTCGCTTTTCCCCTTCCCATTTGCATTTCAGAACCAATGAATCATGTTCTCAAGCTCTTCTTTCTGCACGCTGACTCTGAAGGGAGTCCCTGTGAGCACCGCATGAGGAAGAGGCATCAACACAGCTGAGAGATGCACTTGGATGGCCAGTGTGGTGTTGATTGCACCTGTGTGTAGAGCTCAGCAAGGGAGTTGACTGAGTCCACACTGAACGTCTACTCCTCCCTGTCCTGGTTTAACCCCAGCCTGCTCACTCCCCCCACAATGGGATGGGAGAGAGAATCAGAAGTGTAAAAACTGAGAAAGGTCGTGGGTTGAGATAAAGGCAGTTTAATAGGAAAAGCAAAAGCCATGTGTGTGCAAGCAATGCAAGCCAAGGAATTCATTCCCTCCTTCCCATCGGTGGCAGGCAGGGTTCCCTCACATGTAATGTGACTTGGGAAGACAAACGCTATCATTACAAATGTCCTTCTTTCTTCTTCCCCCAGTTTCTATGCTGGGCATGACGTCCTATGGTCTGGAATAGCCCTTGGTCCAGCTGGGCTCAGCTGTCCTGGCTGTGCCCCCTCACAGCTTCTGGTGCCCCTGGCAGAGCAGGGGAAGCTGAAAAGTCCTTGCCTGGTGTAAGCCCTGCTCAGCAACAACTGAACCTTCAGGGTGTTATCAACATTCTTCTCATCCTAAATCCAAAACACAGCCCTATGTCAGCTACTAGGGAGAAAATTATCTCTGTCCCAGCTGAAATAAGGACAGTATCCCCCTGTTATTCCATATCATTTACATCATGCTCAGGTCCCACACTATCCAATACATCCTCATTAACCACCACCCCCACCCTTTGATATATTACACAGATATCATTCCCTTAGTCTATGGACCACCCCTGTAAAATGTCCATAAAATGCCCAGAAATGTCCACAAAATGTTCATTGAGTTCATTTAGTCCCTTACTTTGGGCTCTATCTCTTATGCTGGTCACTCAGGACAGGAGAGGGGCTGTGTTGGGTGGAGTTACTGGGCACCAAAGCCAGCTCAGGTCAGGTCACTGCTGCACTTGCACTACTTCCTGTAAGGCTTCTCAAGGCCTTGGGATGGTTAGTAAAGGTATCTGGAGCGCAAGTTACTTTTTCCTCACTCCTTCCAGTGGTGAGCAGAGACATTGGGTGAAACAGACGGACTCAATCCATTAACACATGGCTCCGTGATTGGTGTCATCGCCACAACTTTGGGTTCTTTGAACACTGCACCAGGCTTGCTGGCGTCAAATGGAAGCCAGCTTTCTCAAAGGGGAATGAGGGTCTTTGCCCAGGAGCTTTCGGGGCTTATTGACAGGGCTTTAAACTAGATGTGAAGGGGGAGGGGGAACCTATCAGGCTTGCCAGCGACAGGCTAGGGGATGATACGCAATGGTTAGAGGGACAGGGGGCTAGTATGAGCCCTCAATGCATTGCCCAGTGGTGTTCCAGGGACAATGCAGCAAAGTTGAAGTCTTGTGGAGGTGAGCTGGAGGCTCCTGAGGTAGTAGGAGCCAACAAGGAAGTGCCCGTGAAACACCTCAAGGGAAACAAGGGGTGTTCTGCTATGAAGGTAACAAGGCCAACAGCTCAGATGAAATGCCTCTATACAAACACACGCAGCATGGGAAACAAAGAGGAAGAGTTGGAAGCTACCATGCTTCTAGAAAGCTACAACCTGATCGCCATTATGGAAATTTGGTGGGATGAATCCCATGACTGGAATGTGGCTATGTGTGGCAACGAGGGCACAGACCCCAAGTCCTCCAAGACCCACAGGTGCAATCAGCAACGACATCACTCTATTTATCCTTTTTCTCATTGGTCCCAAAACAAAGTCTCCACACCTGCAGATCCTACAGTTCAGCCACCACACCTGCAGATCCTATACTTGTTCCCATAACAGCTATGGGTGGCTACAGGCTGTTCAGAAGGGACAGGCGAGGAAGGAGGGGCAGAAGCATTGTACTTTACATCAAGAAATCATTACAGTGTGAAGAGTGTCCTTGAAAAATAGCCATGAACAGGTCAAAAGCTTATGGGTAAGAATTAGAGAGAGAGGCAACAAAGGGAACCCAGTGGTTGGTGTCTACTACAGGCCGCCAGATCAAGAGGAGCTGACTGACGAAGCGTTCTTCCTCCAACTCCGGGAGGCTTCGTGCTCCCAGGCTCTCGTCCTACTGGGGGACTTCAACCACCCCAACATCTCCTGGAAAAGCAACATGGCAAGCTGTAGGCAATCCGGGAGATTCCTGGAATGCATTGAGGACAATTTCTTAAGCCAGGTAATAGACACTCCTGCACGAGGGGATGCGATACTGGACTTGATGGTCACCAATGCAAGTGAGCTTGTTGGAGATGTCAAGATCAGAGGCAGCCTGGGCTGCAGTGACCATGCGCTGGTGGAGCTCATGTTCCTAAGGGAAATGGGAATAGCAGGGCCCTAAATTTTAGGAAAGCAAAATTCCAGCTCTTCAAGGAGATAGTCAGAAGCTCTCCCTGGGAAAAGGTCCTGAGGAACAGGGGAACAGAACAGAGCTGGCAGATCTTTAAGGATGTGTTCCACAGAGTGCAAGAGCTCTCGATCCCTAGGTGTAAGAAATCGGGCAAAGAAGGGAAGAGACCGGCATGGCTGAGATGAGAGATGCTGGTCAAACTAAGGAGGAAGAGGGAACTGCACAGGCAGTGGAAGCAGGGACAGGCATCCTGGGAAGCATATAGGGACACTGCCTGGTTGTGTAGGGATGGGATCAGGAAGGCCAAGGCGCAGCTGGAACTAAACTTGGCAAGGGATACAAAGAACAACAAGAAGGGCTTCTACAGGTGTATCAGCCAGAAAAGGATGGTTAAAGAAAGTGTACCCCCACTGATGAGCGAGACCAGCAAGCTGGTAACAGCAGATGAGGAGAAGACTGAGGTACTCAACAACTTTTTTGCCTCAGTCTTCACTGGCAACCTCTCTCCTCACCTCTCCTGAGTCAATGGAAGGCATGAGGGGGACCGGGAGGGTAAAATCCCCCCTGCTGTAAGAGAAGATCAGGTTTGTGACCACCTGAGTAACCTGAACGCACATAAGTCCATGGGAGGTGATGAGATGCATCCCAGAGTCCTGAGGGAATTGGCTGATGTAGTTGCCAAGCCACTCTCCATGATATCTGGAAAGTCCTGGCAGTCGGGTGGAGTCTCCAGTGACTTGAAAAAGGGAAACATTGTGCCCCTTTTCAAAAAGGGTAGAAAGGAGGACCCCAGGAACTACCGAACTGTCAGCCTCACTTCTGTGCCTGGGAAGATCATGGAACAGATCCTCCTAGAAGCTATGCTAAGGCACATGGAGGCCAAGGAGGTGATTCAAGATAGCCAGCATGGCTTCACCAAGGGCAAGTCCTGCCTGACCAACTGAATGGCTTTCTATGATAGTGTGACAACAACAGTGGACAAGGGAAAACCAACAGATGTTATCTGCCTGGACTTCTGTAAAGCCTTCAACATGGTTCCCCACTACATCCTTCTCTCTAAATTGGGGAGCTATGGATTTGATGGGTGGACTGTTTGGTGGATAAGGAATTGGTTGGATGGTCGCATCCAGAGAGTAGTGGTCAACGGCTTGATGTCCAAGTGGACACCAGTGACAAGTGGTGTCCCTCAGGGGTCCGTACTGGGACCGGTGCTGTTTAATATATTTATCAATAACCTAGACAGCAAGATCAAGTGCACCCTCAGCAAGTTTGCAGATGATACCAAGCTGAGGGGTGCAGCTGATATGCCAGAAGGACGGGATGTCATCCAAAGAGACCTGGACAAGCTGGAGAGGTGGGCCTGTGTGAACTTCATGAGGTTCAACAAGGCCAAGTGCAAGGTCCTGCAGCTGGGTCGGTGTAACCCCCGATATCAATAGAGGCTGGGGGATGAAGGGATTGAGATCAGCCCTGCGGGGAAGGACTTGGGTGTACTGATGGATGAAAAGCTGGACATGAGCCGGCAATGTGTGCTGGTAGCCCAGGAGGCCAACCATTCCCTGGGCTGCATCAAGAGAAACATGGCCAGCAGGGCAAGGGAGGGGATTCTGCTGCCTGACTGTGCTATGGTGAGACCTCACCTGGAGCCCTGCATCCAGCTCTGGAGCCCTCAGCACAAGAAGGACATGAACCTGTTGGAGCGGGTCCAGAGGAGGGCTACAAAAATGATCCGAGGGCTGGAGGACCTCTGCTATGAGGACAGGCTGAGAGAGTTGGGCTTGTTCAGCCTGGAGAAGAGAAGGCTGTGGGGCGACCTGATTGCGGCCATTCAGTTTTTAAAGGGGGCTTATAGGAAAGATGGGGAAAATCTTTTTAGTAGGGCCAGCTGTGACAGGACAAGGGGTAATTGTTTTAAAATAAACCAGGCTAGGTTTAGACTGGATATAAGGAAGAAATTCTTTACGCTGAGGGTGGTGAAACACTGGAACAAGTTGCCCAGAGGGTGGTGGAGGCCTCATCCCTGGAAACATTCATGGTCAAGTTGGGTGGGGGTCTGAGCAACCTGTTCTAGTTAGCGGTGTCCCTGCTCCCTACAGAGGGGTTGGACTAGATGACCTCTAAGGGGTCCCTTTCAACCCAAAATATTTTATGATTCTATGATACTCCTCCCTTGGTTCAGGTGGTTCCTGCTTTAGTAATTCCTACAACACACAATTCAAATAATGGGTTACAGCAATGTACAGGTATATCCAGTACAGTCTACACCCCTGGTCCCTTTGGGCCAGCTTAGAGGGTTTAACATTAACTCCTCCCCGCCTGGCCAGCAACAAGGGCTTCCTGCGATAGTAATTCCATACATGCAACTCAAATCCCAGACTAGAGCAATTTAAAGGCAGTTACTTTACAATCTCCACCTCTGGTCTCCTTGGACCAGACCTTAGGGTGTAACATTGAGATGAGCTCCTCCCCTTGCCCCTGCTCCAGCTTGGACTCATCCACAACCTGCAGTCCCTTAAGGCTGTACCCGCTCCAAGAGGAGCCTTTTCTAAGAGCCACAGTCTCTCCAGAGGTGTACCTGCTGCGCACAGACTTATCCACAGCTGCAGTTGATCGAGGTGTGCCTGTTCCAGTGTGGGAACATGCGATTCCATGCAGTGCTGGGGTGGGATTGCCTGAGAATAGGTCCCCAGAGCCCTTCTTGTTGCCCATGGGAGCAAATGAGGTGACTGAGGTGTGATTACTGTGTGGTGGGCAGAGAAACCAGCATGGACTCAGGGATGCAGAGGTTCCTCCCAGCTGAGCACTGGTGATTTCCCTGGGAAGGAGAAGAGACTGGAAAAGGAGTGGGACCACTCGCCGTCAGTGGATGAGCGTGGGAAGGGTTTGAACAGAGACGCTTGTCCAGCGTCTGGCTGATGGGTGGTTTTCATTTGCTGATGCCCAGGTGCAGGGCAAGGAAGGGCTCTGCCCTTCTCTGGCTACTGTGGCCACGTGGCAAATCCACAGGAACAGTTGTGCCTCCAAGCACAAGCTTTGTTCTCCAGCTGTAGCCATAGGGGCAGGCAGAGGGAAAGGGAACAAGAGGCCAAGCTGACAGCTTACTTGCCCTGAGGGCTCACTCCGGGGCACCAGCTATTTGAAGCAGAGGGCATTTCCAAGCCGTGTTTGGCTTCTTTCTGGTTTAGCCTCCAAAGGGTCTGCCTCAAGTCAGGTGTTGTGGAGCCTTTTCCCCATCAAGGGCCCTGGATCTCGACACAGCTGTAAAGTCACGCTGGCACATGCTCCACCGCAGCACAGGCTGGGGAGGCAGAGGCCCAGCCCCACCACAGCCCCCAGGTGCCGCTGCGGGGCAGGCTGAGCTCAGAGCTACAGGCAAGCAGTGGCAGGGAGGGAACCCCTCCTCAGAGCAGCCCCCACCTTTCTGTGCAGTGCTGCAAGCTGTGGGCACCACTGTGGGCTCAGGGCACAGAAATAGGCAGCGCTGTCCTGCAGCTCGGCACCCTGCACATGCAGAAGCACCTGGGAGGTCTCCACAGACAGTTCAGAGGAGAAGCGCCCTGAAGCCACACGAGGTTTCCATTTGTTCACCTGCAGCAGCATCTGAGGGGACTGGGTCTGGCGCTGCTGGTACCAGTAGATGACGGGGTCGGAATCTCTCGTGGAGTAATTGCAGTGCAGAGTTGCATTGTGCCCCTCCTGGATGGTCATTTCTGTGGGGGATTGGAGCACGGAGTCCTTCTGGGCATGACCTGCAAAGCCAGAAAGGGCTTTCAGCTTGGCTTGCCCATCTCCCTGCCCGCCTGGCACTTCATCACCCTGCTCACTGGCCCCACTGGCCACCTCACTTTTCCTGGCCTTGGAAAGGCTAAGCTGCTGATCCCTGCACACTTCTCTCACCGGTGCTTGCCACTCCTCACACCCTGCATCATCCTGCTTTCCAGCCACACTCACTGCTCTTTGCAGGCCACTGATTCTCTCCAGAGCTGCCTCCGCCCTATGGGCACTGCTGGGCTCTCCTTCAGCATCACAAGGCAGGAGCTGTTCCTCTCCCAACACTGACCATAGCTTCTTGCTACAACAGTTCCTCCAGATGGCACACTGCAGCCTCTGCCCTTGCCCTCTCCCTCTACAACATTGCAGCTCTTCTTGCATCGACTTGGCCTCCTCTGCTTGTGCCCCAACAGTTACAACCATCCCTACAGAGCTTGGTAGCATTTTATGCAGTACACCTGGGAGAGAAGCTCCTCTAGGCTGCACTGCTCCGCTCCCTGGCATCTTTCCCTCTTTCAGGCTTCATTGAGATTAGCAGCACATTCAGGCCTGCTCAGGACCTGCAAATGGAATGTGGGGTGTTATTCTTCCTTTAAGGCCCCTCAATCCTGAGCCCCCCCCGATTATTTGCTGTCCCCAGCTGCAGCCCCTGCTCTCCCAACAGAAGCATTCCCAGATCCCCCAGGCAGTCAGGACTCACAGCTCCTCCCTTCCACCACCACCCGCACAAACTCTTGCCTCATTCTGCCCAGCCCGCAAGTCACAGCTCACCAAAGCCTGCCATTCCCACCAGGGCTGCCAGCAAAACCGGGACCATGTCACGCTCTGCCTTGCTGGGGTGCCCCAGGACCTGCCAGCAGGAGGGACCTGATGCTTGCAACTTCACCTCTTTGTCTGCCTCTGCCAGATCACAGAGGCCTCCAACCCACAGCCCAGAGGGTGGAGCAAAACTCTCTGCCTGCTGCTCCAGGCGGGGCCTCTTTGCCTCTGTCCCCCACCCTCTAACAGAGAGCCCTCTTTGGGTCTGTACCCCAGCATCTACCACACCAAGGCTCTCTAGAGAGAGGTGAACTCATGGGTTCTGTTCTGTCCATCTTAGGAACATGCAGGCCTTGTGAGCAGCCATCTCCTGCTTGGCCCACCTGGAGCCCCATAGCCCCAAGAGCCAGGCAAGCAAAAGGGCTCCTGGATTTGAAGGTCTCCTGAGGTCTGCTACCTGGAGCAGGGCTCCTCTGTAGCTTCCCACCCAGGGCCCTTGGCTCACACAGCTGGCAGGGACTGCAGGGAGCAGGGGATCAGCACAGCAGCCCCCATTCCCAGCCTTGCTCCCACAAGGCCTTCAGGGTCCCGCTCTTCAGCTGAGGCCATGGCAGAAGGATGGTGTGCTGCCCTCTGCACCCCAGGGACTGCAAACCTGCCAGGAGTTCCCTTCTCAGACAACTGGAGCAGCCACAAGAGGCCCCAGCTGAGGCAGTGGACAGGGCTCTTTAGTCCAGCCCCAGCATCTCCTCTCTGCTGCCACCACCCACTGCTGCCAGCTCTGCCCTGGGGCTGCACCATGTGCCAGTGCTGCTCTTCTCTGTCTCCTCTGAACAAGTAGTTGTAGAAAGCAAGAAGGTCTCCCCTGAGCCATCTCTTCTCCAAGATGAGGAGGCCCAGTTCTCTCAGCCTTTCCTCACATGTTTAGTTTGGACAACACTGGACACCTCTTTGTGATAGCAGCAGGGTTTTGTGGGCCTCAGATGCAATGTTCTTTCCCTCCCAGGGGCAGTTGCTGCCATCCACTCACTCACCAGCCAGCCTGGTCCATGTTTTGGATTGCACTGACCCAGGGGCAGGACCTTGCCTTTGGCCTTGTTGAACTTCATGAGGTTTGCACGGGCCCACCTCTCTAGCCTGTCAAGGTCAAGACTGTAGGAACACAACCAGGTGTGGACTCTGCTGAGGACACCTGGGGATAACCCCAGGAGGGCTGCAGCATTCTGGGGAAGGACAAGGCCCCGGGCATGCCCGTGGCATTGGTTGTGTGCGCACAGGCTGCACAGAGATGGGACGAGTCAAAACAGGCCAGAAATTCTTCCTGAAGGCAGCGTTAGGCAGGATGGGCTCAAAACCTACCAGAGAGTCTCCACAGGTGGGGAGGTCAGAAGAACCGGCCATCAGGTTGAGCTGAGAAGGGTGGGGAAGAGATGGGTGTGGCATGGCCTCACTGTTGGCAGCTCTTGGCCATCCAGCTGAGAATTGCTATATCCTCTTCCTCACAACAGCACTTCAAACAGCCCCACCACAGCCACCCAGGCTGATGTCCCTTGCCTGCCGTGAACCCGTCCAGCACTTGAACTGAGTCTTCTGCCAGCACTGCTGCATTCCTGCCCTAGAAATCCTGGAGCCTTTCATCCCCGTGCTCAGAAGAAGCTGTCATTTGGGAATGGGCATGGCACAAAGCTGGCAATGAAAAGGCAGCAGTGTTGGAAAGCAAAGCACAGCCCATATCATTAGCTGCGATAGTTTGCTTCCCAGATGAGCTTGTCCAGGAATTGTTACCTCTGCCAAGGGTGCCTCTGGTCCTGCAGCAATGAAGGGCGGGTATAAAAGCCATCCCGAGTCCCTGCTCTCTCATCCCCTTCTCTTGCCTCCTTCTCCTTGGGAACAGGTGAGTCTAGAGCCCCTTCTCGTCTTCTTCCAAAGTGAGATCTCCACTCAATGGACATCTCAGCTGATGTTGGCTCTGTCCTGTGCTGGGGCTTGGAGCATCTTGTCATGGCAGAGAGAAGGGGGGAGATGGTCTTCTTAGGAAGAGGCTGGGACGTGGCTGTGGTGGCTTTTGATTTATGCACTAGGAAAGAGCTTCCTTGGATCAGGCTGCTTTTTGTAGGGCCCATGTTGCTCCTGGTGCAGCTTCCAGCTCCCCACTCAGTACTGGCTGTGGTTCCTTTGTGACAGCGTAATCAGGCTGCTCCTCACACCCATCTGTGCTCAGCTTCTGCTCTGTCCTCTCCTTCAGGAGCACCTCCGACTTGGAGCCATGTCCTGCTACAACCAGTGCCTGCCCTGCCGGCCCTGTGGCCCGACCCCGCTGGCCAACAGCTGCAATGAGCCCTGTGTCAGGCAGTGCCAGAACTCCACCGTTGTCATCCAGCCCCCTGCTGTGGTGGTGACCATGCCCGGACCCATCCTCAGCTCCTTCCCGCAGGACACCGTGGTGGGCTCCTCCACCTCCGCTGCTGTTGGCATCATCCTCAGCTGTGATGGAGTGCCCATCACCTCTGGCTGCTGTGACCTCTCGGCCATTTCCAGGCGCTACTCCGGCAGAAGGTGCCTTGCCTGAGAAACATGCTAGATCCTTGATGAACTCAGAGCATGGTGCTGGGCAGAGATTCAATCTCCTGGATTTTGTTTTCAGGATTGCTGAATGGCTTTGCCTTTCTTTCCCTTTTCCTTGTTTGCTTTGTTTCCCCTGGACTGCAATGTCTGCCCATGGCCAGCCTGGTGGGGACCATGTGTCTCCTTTCCCCCTTTGTGGGACAGGCAGACAAACATCATGCAGGAAGGTCTCCACAGCCAAGGAATGCAGACTCTCTCTTGCCCCTGGTGCTCTGCTGACCTCCCCTTGGGGTCACTTTGTTTCCCTCTTTGGACTCATTAAATTTCTGTGGCATTCAAGCCTGGCCTCCAAGTGGTCCTTCCCTCTCTGGATGCTCCCCAAGGTGGCAAAGGAGAAAGGGGTTTCTCTGGGATGGAGGGGGGTGAGGGCACAAGGAGACCCTTCCCCATTCAGAGAGAAGAGGGAGGCTGGCACACCCTGCAGTGGCTCCTCTTTTGGGCATCATCCCTTGCAGCTGAGCAAGTCAGTCCTGACTGCTCTGCTGCCGCTGAGCGTCAGTGCTGTGTCTGCCCACAAATGCCCAGAAAGGCAGGAGGCACTGAAGACTCAGGAGATGCATGAGCTCTTGAGGAAGGGTCTTCCTTTTTCTAGGGCTGGAGCTGCACCGGGGCGGTGGACGGTGGGTGTGGGGCTCTGGAACATTACTTGCTTTGCAGAATGGCAGGAGTCATAATTCAGGCAACAGCCTTTTGCATGGCCCACAGCTGCTACTCCACCTTCCCCTTCTCATTACTGTCCAGTCTAGGGGCCATGGCCAGCAGCCATGGGCAGGAGTGGGAGGGGCATTACAAAGAGTAGCCGCTGAAAGAGTAGTCTGGAAACTGGTGCTGAGCATGTGGGAGCTGCGGGCAGTCAGCACAGAAATGGGGGCAGTGAAACAATCTGCAAGGATGAGGGTACTGAGTGCCCTTCCCAAGGGAGCTGCACGTGGGTGCAGAGCTCTTGACTGCTCCATTGGTCCCCCCAGAGAGTTTGTGCTCAGGAATCAGCTGCCATTCTGGTGGGGAGAGAATTTGTTTACATGTAAATCTCATCCCTTCTGATGGGTGGAAATGTCTCTTGGCAGCTGCTGCAGTCTCATCTCCTATTGCCTGCCAGAAAATCCAGTTGTCTTGCCAAAAGCGTACAAGTGGAAGAACAGAAATCGCCACAGCACTGTCTTCTGCCAAGAGGGAACTGTGGCTAATGAAACTTAGCTCTGAACCACTGCTATTCTACAGGTGCTCTCACCACTCATGGTTTTGTAAACTGCCGGTGGTGGGTTGAACTTGTCTGGCTGCCAGGTATCCACCAAGCTGCTCTCTCACTCCTCCTCCATCAGGAAGATAAGGGGAGAAACTAGGATGAAAAGCTGATGAGTGAAGGTAAAAGCGCAGAGTTTCATAACACATTCATAAGGCTTCGTCCCTGCTGCTCCTTCCTCCTCACGCTCTTCCCCTGCTGTAGCATTGGGTCTCACCCATGGGCTTACAGTCCTTCATGAACTTCTCCAACGTGGCTCTTTCCCACAGCCTGCATTTCTTCAAGATGGTACCCATTGGGTACAGTCCTTCAGGCACAGACTGCTCCAGCCAGGGACCCCATGGGCCACAGGTCCTGCCCAAAAAGCTGCTCCAGCCTGGGCTCCTCTCCATGGGCTGCAAATTCCTTCATGATATATCCACCTGCTCCATCATGGGGTTCTCCATGGGCTGCGGTGTGCGTAGCTGCTCCGCCATGGTCTTCCATAGGCTGCAGAGAGACCATTTGCATCAGCATAGTCTTCGCCACAGGCTGTAAGGAATCTCTGCTGTGGCACCTGGAGCACCTCCTCCCCTTCCTTCCTCACTGATCTTGCTGTCTGCACAGTGGTTTCTCTCACATTTCCTCACTCCTCTCTCACAACGTCTGCACACCATTTTTTACCCTTTCTTAACTCTGTTTTCCCAGAGGTGCCACTGGCTTCACTGCCTGGCTCAGCTTTGGTCAGCAGTGGGTCCCTCTTGGGGCCACCTGGAAGTGGCTCGGCCTGACACATGGGCTGCTTCTGGTGTCCTCTCACAGAAGCCATTCCTGCAGGCCCCCCCATGATGAGAACCTTGCCACAGAAACCCAATTCACTGCCTTTACTACTATGATGTTATGTGCAGAAACTGCTGTGCATACAAGAACTTTGGCCGCAGGGTAAACTCAGGCAGGCAGTGGTAAGAGAGGAGGCTGAGGGCATCTCCCCCTCCCTGCAGGGAATTACAGCACCTGCACCTGCATGCAAAACACAAGAGGATAAAAGACCAGCACATCAGCTAAAGCCAGGGAAACAACATCAAAAAAGAATACATGAGTACTCACAGGGTGGCCAAATCATTTTGTTCAGCTGCTCTGTAAATTCATATTGCTTCTGTGTTTCTTGACCTTTTGAAGAGAGGGTATTTACCGTACAGGGAATATAGAGACAGACTCACTACTACAGATCACTTCTGAAGTCCCAGCCTCAATGTCTGTAGCCTGCGGTTATTCTGGCTTGTCCCAGGCACACAAGATTTTTAATTTTTTTTTTTTTCTTCTAAAATGGTCATTCAGGGGGCCTACAGCACTAGGGATATTCTATAGTTTTGAAATTAATCTTCACTTGCAGACTTGGCACTTGGACATGTTCAATGTCTGTAAAGGCCATCACAGCCTGGACTCTGCTGTTGTTTCTCCATTGGCGAGAAACCAGCTGACTGAAGCACTGTCAAGCCCTGGAGCTCACTAAAGCTGATGGGGCTGGCCAACACCTTCTTTCTTGCCTTAACTGTAGGTTCTCAAGGCCTTGCTTGACGCATCCCAAGAGGCTGAGAGGGGGTGTCTGATGCCCTTGGTTGTCCTTGTTGTGTGTGCATGTTCATGGTCACATCCATGTTCATCTGGCTGAGCTCATGTGTGCATTCACATGTACATGTGTGTGCCTGGGCTAATGCACATTGAAGCATGGCTGTGTACAAATAGTGTGCGTGTTGTGTGTTTGGGCACACCTGCTCATGAGTGTGTATGTGTTTTATCACATGCATGTGCCTTCATACAGGTGAGTATGGACATGTGTGACATTGATCTGCATGTGTGTAAGTGTGTGGGCACAGGTGTGTGTCGATATGTCCTCTTATGTATTATCATTTGTGTACAGAAGTGTGCATATGTATCTATGTAAATGTATGTGTGCAGGAGCATGCATGTGTAAGCCTGTGTGTTTGAGTGTCTGTGCACACACGTTGGTATGACAGGGTGGCTGTGCCTCTGTCTGCACAGGGACTCCTTTGGAAACGCATAGCCACACCTCCATGTGTGCACACATGTAAGTTGCTCTTCGGGTGCATGCAAACTCACATGTGTGGTTGTGCCCATGTGTGGGACTCTGTGTGTGTGCATGCCTGCGAGTGTGCATAGCTCTGTGTGGATATAGGTATGCATGTGTGTACAACCACGAGGCGGTGCATGTATGCATTCTTTTGGAGGAGCCTATGTGGGTGGATGTGCAATTCCCTCCACTCACATTTGACGTCGTGAGTGATCTTATTTTGACGTCAAGGGGCAAACTGGGAACTGTTGAAACAGTGGTCTCTCACAGGCATCCCACCAAGGATGAGATGTTGTGACTGTTCAGGCTGCCCCATCACTGCTGAGCTGTTCCTGACAAAGGTAATCTGAGAAACACTGTGGGATAACAGACGGGAGAACGGCCTCCAGCAGCTGCCTAGTCCATCCCTGTGTTTAAAGAGGGTCTCAATAGATCAAGTTACTCAGGGCCAAGTCCAGGCAAATTCTGGACACTTCCAATGACAGAGATCCTATAACCACTCTGTGCAATGTACTCCAGAACTTGTGTCCGTGGGCCCTACTGTAATCCTAGTTTATCTCCAGAGTCTAGCTCAATCTTCTCTCTATCCTCCAGTGAAGTGGTAGTAGGCAGCAAGTATGTCTTCCCTCACTGCTTTTTCTCCAAGAAGAGCAGGCCCAGCTCTCACATTGTCTCCTTGCACATCACAGATATGGCTACCTGGCCATCTTGGTGGCCTCCACGGGACTCGTGCCTGTTGATCAATATTCTTCCTGAACTGAGGACCCTCAAACTGGGTGTGCTGCTCCAGAAACGGTTTCACAAGTCCCAAAGAGAGGAGCAAAATCACTTCCCTGGACTTGCTGGCTACAATCCAAGTTGTACAGCTCAGGGTGCAGCATACCTTCCTTGCTGCAAGGGTACACTGCAGCTCATGCTGGGTGCCCACTAGGACCTCACATCTGTTTTTTCTGACCTGCTTCCTAGGCAGCCACCCCCCAGCCTGTACTGGTGTATGGTGTGGTTCATGCTTGCTCTTGTTGAACGTTTTGTGGTTTTGTTCAGCCCAATTCTCCAACCTGCCCAGATCCCTCTGACTAGCAGCCCATCCCTATGTTGTATTGACAGCTCCCCACAACTTGGGCCCCTCTGCAAACTTGCTGAGAGTGCACTCCTCCCCATCATTCAGGTCATTACATTAATGAAAACATTAAACACTATTGGTCCCAGTATTGACCCCTTAGGGTTCCCACTGTAGTTATTGGCTGCAGCTGGACTTTGTGCCACTGGTCACAGCTACCTGAGCTCAGCAGGCCACCTCATTTTCCAGCCCCCTTCTTGTCCATCTATCCAGCTGTATCTCACCACCTGGTTGATGAGCAGGGTACTATAGGAGAGAGTCAAAAGTCTTGCTAAAATCAAAGCATGCCACACCCATTGCCCGCTGTCACTCCCCTCGTCACAGAAAGCAATGAAGTCAGGCAGGCATGTTTTTCCCTCCGTAAACCCATGAGAGCTGCTCCCAGTGGCTTTATTGTCTTTCATGAGTTCAGAGAAGGCTTCTGAGAGCTTCTTTCCAGGGACTGAGTGGAGACTGGCCAGCCAGCTCCTTGAACACCCTTGGATAGATCCCAGCTGGTCCCATGGGCTTATCTGTGTCCAACTGGTAGTAAGAGCTCCTTAATTCCTTCTACTGTGAATGCTGCTTCATTCGCAGAGAGTCTGCAGGGAGGCTCAGGGATGTGATGGGCCCGAGGAGAAGCCATGCCAGTTAAAAGCGAGGACAAATATCCATCGAGCACCTCAATGTTTTCCCTATGCCATGTTCCTTTAGTTCAGTACATGCTTGGTCCAAGGTCTCAGCTCCTGCCTGACACAGCATCAGGTTGATGGTCTGCACAGGTACAGCTGAGATTGCCTTGGACACGAGGCAGGCCATGTCTCACACCGCACAGCACTGACACTGCACTGGAAGCAGATCCCCTTGGGCATAGCCTGAATGAAGTTGGCAGGATTTCTCAGTCTTTCTTCCTGTCCACAAAGCCAACCCCAGACTTTTGAACTCCTGCGATCTGGGGAGAGTTGTGTCCTGTCCTGGAGAAGCAGAGAGTGGGGACTCCAGCCATGCCAAGGAATTCCCAATATTGTTTACTCTGAATTAAACTAAGGATACAAACGGGTGTGAAACAGTCCTTGTTGGGGCCTGGAGTCATCATCAACAGAGCATGAGCTTTGGAGGAGTAGCAAAAGGAGGACTGATGCTACAGAAGGTTGCGTTTCAGTGCCTGTGCTGAGGACAATTCTCCACTCTTTGTGTTCTGGTTTTGTGCAGCTGCACTAAGCTCCTTCTGACCCTGGCTGCTCTGTGGATCTCGTTGACAGGGCAGTGGAGAGTGCCGCGGCCATAATCAGAACAGTCCCTCATGAAGAGGGACACACATGCACACATCAGCATGGAATCATACACAAATTTTTGCACCCACAGGCATTGAGACAAACCCAGCTGCATGGAAGTGCACGCAAGACGAGAACACCCATGGGAATGCAAAAAAATGTTGACTCTGCTGAAGACATCGGAGGAAATCTGTGGCAGGGCCAGAGCCTTCTGGGGAAGTACAAGGCCCCAGACATGGGGCCCACACCCTCTCCCTGGTGCAGAAAAGGGGGAAGCAAAACAGAGCAGCAGGATTGTCCTGGGAACATTGTTAGGCATGATAGGGTCAAAGCCAGGAGCCACTTCTTGCCACTTCTTTGTCCCCTGCCAGACTGTGGGTCTGCTTGTCATGAGAGAGGGAAACGGGGAGAAGGTTAGACATGGAGGGAAGCTGGGAGTGTACGAAGGTGGCTCCTGGACTCAGGGGCTAGGCAGTAGCTGCATGGGAGCTGGTGGCTCTTTTGGGGTGCTGTCAGGACAAGGCCTAGAAGCCCCCAAACAGCCCTGCATAGTCTCTGCCTCCCAGCCCTACATGCTCTTTGGCTCCCTCATCGTGTGGTGACAGGCTGCTCCTTGTGCATAGCCATCTTTTGCTTCCTCCCTGCCCTCTCTCCCTGGAGCACCTCTTGACCCAAGACATGTCCTGCTACGACCAGTGCTGCCCATGCCAGCCCTGTGGCCCCACCCCACTGTCCAAGAGCTGCAATGAGCCCTGTGTCAGGCAGTGCCAGAACTCCACCGTTGTCATCCAGCCCCCTGCTGTGCTGGTGACCCTGCCCGGACCCATCCTCAGCTCCTTCCCGCAGGACACCGTGGTGGGCTCCTCCACCTCCGCTGCTGTTGGCATCATCCTCAGCTGTGATGGAGTGCCCATCACCTCTGGCTGCTGTGACCTCTCCTGCATCACCAACAGCTACTATGGCAGCAGATACCGCCCCTGCTAAAGATGCTGCCAACGGCCTCACATAAGGACCCCCTGGAACTCAGACCATGCTGCTGCACAGACGATCAAACTTTGTGCCCTTGCTTTCAGACACACTGGTCATCTCTGGCTTGCCCTGCAAAGGCAGACTGCAAGAGGCCAGCCTGGGTGCTCTGAAAACATGGCCAATGTCTGCCTTGCCTCTATGCCACTCACCCTATGTCTTTCTGTTCTTTGGTGCCTTGTGCTCCTCTCAAAGCCTGCTCTGAGGACCCCAGAAAGCAGCTTGGAGGACCCTGCTAACCTGACTGCCTTTGCCAGGCAGGTCAGCAGATGCCCTGTGGGAACTCTGCCACAGGAAGAGGGGAACACATTCTGGGCTGCTCCTGCTCTTGCCCACAATGGGGGCCTCCACTTGGAGTCACCTCATTTCCCGCTTTAGGCTCATTAAAAGATTGCTGCTGCAACCCTGCCTGTGTCCCTTAGGCGGTCTTTCCATCTGCAGACTGAGTGCTGAGGGAGAAAACCATTGCTGTGCGGGAGGAATTATGTGGGGGCACAGGGAAGCCATCAACCCTCCTCGAGGCATTGGAGGGTGGGACCCACGGCAGTGAGTCCTCTTTCCAGCCCTGCCTCATGACGCTGAGGAAGACAAGCCCAGTTACTCCACAGCCAGAGGCCATCAGGCCTTGCTTTGCTGCCCCTCTGCTCACAAATACCCCTTGGCCCTGGAACACGGCATGTGCACAGGAACCCTGACAAGTGCTGTCCTCCAGAGAGGAACTGTGGGCATGTGGGAGGCCGCAAGGAGTTCAGCAGTCCCCCAAGCTCTTGGGGAAGAGTGCTCCTCTGGCTTTGGCTGGAGCTGTGCTGGGCAAGGAGGCTCAGAAGAAGACATTGCGGAAGGATGGCAGCAATTGGCAATGGGTACATAGCCTTGGGGATGGCCCACAGTCACTACCCCACCTGTCCCTCTCCTCTATCACCTGATTTAGGGGCTATGATCAGCACGCCGGGACATGGCCAGCAGGGCCAGCTTCCCCATGCCGCCCTCTTACCCTTCAGCACAGCCTCTGGCATGGCCCACCTGGTGCCTACATGAGTAGGGCTGAGGCCTTCACCAGTCAGGACTGGTATCAGCTACTGCAGACCCCACACTGCAGTGCCCTGTCCCTGTGAAGCCAACACCCCCTTGGCTGAAGGCAGCCCCAGGACAGGGATTGGTGCCCAAACACACAACGCTGCTCTGTGCTGCCTCGTCTTCCTCAAGCACACCTTTCCTGAGGCCCAGGAACTCTACAGCCCCACATGTGCCACAACCCAACTGTTGTCCGGAAAGGTGTTGTGTGAGAGGAGATGCCCCCAGCTCTGTGGAGACATGGCCTTGGCAGTGAGCTTTGATTCTGCACTCTGCAGGATCCGTGAGCTGCCCCGGAATGGCACAGGGCACGCACCAGCCCCACCAGAGAGCACCCACTGGAGTGCCTTCCTCCAGGCACCAAGCTCCTTCAGCATGAAGGATCTCTTCACGATTACAGAGGCATGGTGGGACAATACACATGACTGGAATGCTGCCATCAATGGCTATGTGCTTTTCAGGAAAGACAGGCCTACGAGGCGAGGCGGTGGAGTCGCTCTTTATGTAAAGCAGCAACTGGAATGTATAGAACTCTGCCCAGGAGCGGATGAAGAACAAGTTGAAAGCTTGTGGGTAAAAATTAAGGGGCAGGCCAGCATGGGTGACACTGTAGTGGGTGTTTACCATAGACTACCCCATCAGGATGAGGAAGTAGATGAGGCCTTCTATAGACAGCTAAATGCAGCCTCGCAATTGCAGGCCCTGGTTCTCATGGGAGACTTCAACTATCCTGATACCAACTGGAAGGACCACACAGCAAGGTTAGCACAGTCCAGGAGGTTCCTGCAGAACATCAATGATAACTTTTTGACCCTGGTGGTGGAGGAGCCAACAAGAAGTGGAGCGCTACTGGACCTTGTGCTGGCAAATAAAGAAGAACTGGTTGAGGATGTGAAGGTAGGAGGCAGGCTTGGCTGCAGTGACCACGAGATGGTGGAGTTCCGGATTCTGAGAGGGGGAAGCAGAACAACAAGTAGGACTACCACACTGGACTTCAGGAGAGCTAACTTTGGCCTCTTCAAGGACCTACTTGGAAGAATTCCATGGGCTATGGCTCTTGAAGGTAGGGGAGTCCAAGAGAGCTGGCTGCTGTTTAAGCAGCTCTTCCTCCGTGCTCAGGATCGGTGCATCCCTGTGAGTAGGAAATCAAGTAAACGAGGCAAGAGGCCTGCATGGATGAACAAGGAGCTTCTAGTGAAACTCAAAGAAAAGAGTAAGCTCCATGGGATGTGGAAAGAGCGTCAGGCCACTTGGGAGGCATACAGGAATGCTGCCAGAGCATGTAGGGAAGCAACTAGAAAGGCCAAGGTTCACCTGGAACTAAGTCTGGCAAAGGACATCAAGGATTACAAGAAGGGCTTCTTCAAGTACATCAGCAGTAAACGTAAGACCAGGGGTAATATGGGACCGCTGTTGAATGAAATGGGTGCCCTGGTGAGAGAAGATACAGAGAAGGCGGAGCTACTGAATGCCTTCTTTGCTTCAGTCTTCACTGTCGAGGCTGGCCCTCAGGCTCCCCAGTCCTGGCAGGTAAGCGAGCAAGCTTGGAGAAAGGGTGACCTTCCCTCTGTTGATGTGGATCAGGTTAGGGATGTTTTAAGGAAGCTGGACACAAGTCCATGGGCCCCGATGGAATGCAACCGCGAGTGCTGAAGGAACTGGCAGACAACATTGCTGAGCCACTTTCCATCGTCTATGAAAGGTCATGGAGAACAAGAGAGGTGCCTGAGGACTGGAAGATAGCCAATGTCACTCCAGTCTCACAAAAAGGGCAAGAAGGAGGACCCAGGGAACTACAGGCTGGTTAGTCTCACCTCTGTCCCTGGAAAGGTGATGGAACAACTCATTCTGAGTGTCCTCTCCAAGCAAGTGGATGAAAAAAAGATCATCAGGAGTACCCAGCATGGATTCACCAAGGGGAAATCATGCCTGACCAATCTGATAGCCTTCTATGATGGCATGACCGGCTGGGTAGACGACGGGAGAGCAGTGGATGTTGTCTACCTTGACTTCAGCAAGGCTTTTGACACTGTCTCCCATAACATCCTCATAGGGAAGCTTAAGAAGTATGGGTTGGATGAGTGGACAGTGAGGTGGATTGGGAAATGGCTGAACGACAGGGCTCAGAGGGTTCTGATCGGCGGGGCAGAGTCCAGTTGGAGGCCGGTAGCTAGTGGAGTTCCCCAGGGCTCGGTACTCGGCCCAGTCTTGTTCAACTTGTTCATCAATGACTTGGATGAGGGGACAGAGTGTACCCTCAGCAAGTTCGCTGATGACACAAAACTGGGAGGAGTGCCTGATATGCTGGAAGGCTGTGCTGCCATTCAGCGGGACCTGGACAGGCTGGAGAGTTGGGCAGAGAGGAACATGATGAAATTCAACAAGGGCAAGTGTCGAGTGCTGCACCTGGGGAGGTCGAACCCCATGCACCAGTACAGGCTGGGGGCTGACCTGCTGCAAAGCAGCTCTGCCAAGAGGGACCTGGGAGTCCTGGTGGATGACAAGCTGACCATGAGCCAGCAGGGTGCCCTTGTTGCCAAGAAGGCCAATGGTATCCTGGGGTGCATTAAGAGGAGTGTGGCCAGCAGGTCGAGGGAGGTTATCCTCCCCCTCTATTCTGCCCTGGTGAGACCCCACCTGGAGTACTGTGTCCAGTTCTGGGCTCCCCAGTTCAAGAAAGATGAGGAACTCCTAGAAAGAGTCCAGAGGAGAGCAACTAGGATGATAAAGGGACTGGAGCATCTCCCCTACAAGGAAAGGCTGAGGGAGTTGGGCTTGTTTAGCCTGAAGAAGAGAAGACTGAGAGGGGACCTCATTAACACCTACAAATATCTTAAGGGCAGAAGTCACGAGGATGGAATCAGTCTCTTTGCAGTGGTGTCCAGCAACAGGACAAGGGGCAATGGGTACAAACTGAAACATAAGAGGTTTCAGTTGAATATGAGGAAAAACTTCTTTACTCTGAGGGTGACGGAGCACTGGAACAGGCTGCCCAGGGAGGTTGTGGAGTCTCCTTCTCTGGAGATATTCAAAGCCTGCCTAGATGAAGTCCTGTGTAACATGCTCTAGGAGAACCTGCTTTAGCAGGGAGGTTGGACTAGATGATCTCCCGAGGTCCCTTCCAACCCTTGCGATTCTGTGATTCCCAGAGTCCTGGGGCTGAAGTGGCCCTTGTGCTCTCTGCAGCACCCCTGCTCCCCACACACAGGCCAGGGTCTTCCCGCTTCTGCAGACTCTGGGACCCCGTGGTGTGGGGCTTTGCCCTCCCATGGATTCCACACACGGCCAGCACCACAGGACCAGGGCAAGGACAGGGTCATTCCTGCATGGGCTGAGGATGGGGTCACCTCTTCCACCAGGCTCTCATCTGTGGGAATCAGTGCTGAGTTAGGTGGTAACATAGGGACAATGAGCATCAGGACCAAGCGCACCTAGGCCCCATGCAAGCCTGGGTCCCAGCTCTGGCTTGGCCCCTGGCCCAGGGTCTCTATGAGAGCTCAGGCCTAGCACAGGCCTTCCCAGCTCTGCCATAGTCTGCAGCACTTGCTGGATGGATCCTTCAACTGGGGCTCTTGGGAGTCCAGCCTTGGCCTGGGCCTCAGCCCCAGCTCTGACCCTGGGACTGAGACCTTCTACACATAACAAATTTGTTCCCTACACTCTGGAAATAACCAGTAGCTGCTTCTGGGGTAGAATTATCTCCTGTCTAAGATAGAAGTCTGAGATGGACCAGCTCACTTGTTTTTTTCTCAGCAGAACCCTACACCAGGGAAATATTTTGAGGTCTTCACCGGAGCAACTGGCTCCCTGGGGCCCATGCTTACCCAAGAGCAGTGAGGGTGCTGATGAAGACGTAGCCTCATAACCAACCTGGACAGCACTGGCAGCACTTTTCTGGGAAGATCAAAATGCAGTTTTTTAACTGACGTGCTGCCCTCCAAACAGTGCTCGCTTTCCTGACAGCATCATGGTCTTTTTAAAACACAGTGCCATGGATATTGCTTTCCAGAGGGAGCAGCTGCAGCATCCCCCCTCCATGGTGACATGTGGAAAACAGACTCCACAATCTGTAAGATTGTAAAGTAGGTATGTTTATTCAGCGCTGGGCAGCACGGGGGGTAGTCCCACCAAAGTTGTGCGTGCCGCAACACGGCAGCTTGTCCGTTTATACGTAGCAAAGTATTACATATACATGAAGTTTCCCAATATGCCTATACATAGGCATAACCTGTCCCCGCTTCGTATTAAAATTAGTTTCAAGAGGTCATTTCCATAAGTCCCTCCCGACTGCGCATGCTCAGTGATTTGAGTCGGTGGTCTTCAGGGCTCATTTACTTCATCCACTCCTCTTCTTCACCTTGTCCTTTTCGTGAACTCCAGCTTCTACCCCCCTTATTCCACTGTCAGAACAACACAGCCAGTACCAACCGGCTCCCCATCCTTGGCTATCCTCATATCGACAAAGTGCCAGACACTTTGTTCTCCTAGGTGCCTTCCAAGGCCTACAACAAAGATGGGCCATATCCTACTAATCTCTCCTCTTCCACATTCCCTACAGTGTTAGTTTCTTACCTACAGTTTACTTTATATGATTAGTAAATTAATCTAAAACACAATGTTAGCAATCTAAGATGGATCTACAGTTGGCTTCACAAAGGTCCTTTTGTTAACCCTTTAGCCTCCCTTCAGTGGCCTGTGGACAACACTGTGTCTTTTTCCTATAACACCATGTCCGGGTTTGGGCTGGTTAGCACCTGACTCAGCTCCCTCAGGCAGGGCCATCACTTGGGATTATCAGCCTGTGGCACGCTCGTCCTTCTCCACTTGCTGGCACCCAGACCTTGCTGCACCCACCCTGCTCCAACCAGCTGCTGCCACCCAGGCCTCAAAAGCCCACAGCTCTTGGCTCTTTGCCCAGTTGCTGGCACCCAGCTCTCTCTCTCTCGCACCAGTCTCCCCAGTTCCCGGCACAGGCGGGAGGGACGGCGGAGGTCAGTTGGGCAGGTCCCCTCCTCCCCGCTCCCCCCCCCCCCCCCCCCGGGGGGGGGGAGGGGCGGCCCCCCGCGGCCTCAAGAGAGGGTCCACAGCCAGGGGGGCACCTCGGCTGGGAGAAGCTTCTGGCCCATGACCGGTGATGGCCACAGCTCAGAGCCGACCCGGGGCATAAATGGGGCTCCGCCGGAGACGGGACCTTGGGGTGCTGGGTCTGTGTGTGAAGTCTCTCCCCTTGGGCTGGGGCCCTGCCTGAGGAGGAACCGTCCTGGGACTGAGTGCCCTCACCTCCTGCTGCTCCTCTTCTGGAGAGAGATCCCAGAGGGAGCCCTCGTGTCCCCCCCGGGGGAGTGATTGTACCTTTGGGGTACCCAGGAGAGGGAGAGAGTTTCCCCATTTGTGAGGGAGTGTGTGCTTGTGCGCACTTTGGACCCTCCTTCTTGTGCGTAGAGATGTGTCGGAATAATCCCCCACTGACAACCCAAACCTGTCCTGTGTTAAATGGTATCCGAGGGCTGACTGGTTTCACTTGACCCCTGTTTCTCCCTGGGTTTTGTGGTGGTTTGGGCTGTTGCGTGACAGAAAGTTGTTGAAGCTTGTCCTTGGTCTGGGTGAGTTTTAGTGCACCTCCGTGACAGGCAGGCACAGGGCTCCTCCCAACAAGTGCCCTGACTGCCCCCCCTCATGTGCAACTGCACCCTGCTTCCCTTCCTCCTCTCTCTTGCCTCCCCTTCCTCCTCCCCAGCTCCCTCTTTCCCCACACCTTTCCCCCTGCCCCTAAGTGACGTGCAGAAAACGGACTCCACAATCTGTAAGATTGTAAAGTAGGTATGTTTATTCAGCGCTGGGCAGCACGGCGGGTAGTCCCACCAAAGTCGTGCGTGTGTGTGTGGTAGCTTCCCTCGAAGTTATACTACGAAGTGTTACATATACATAAGATTCCCAAATACGCCTATACATATGCATGACTAGTCCCTGCTTCGTATTAAAATTAGCCCCAAGAAGTCATTTCCATAAACTCCTCCCAACTGCGCTTGCGCAGTGTCTCCTGGTGGTGGTCACGGGGGTCGTGGGGGATGAAGGCCGATGACTCCTCTTCATCACCGCTAGTAACCCCTTGTTCTTGCGCAGACTCAGTTGCTCCTCGGCTCTTGTCCAAACTACAAGGTCGGTTTTAGCTGGTTCTCAAGGCAACTTCTTGGTTCTTATCAAGAACTTGTACAATAGACACTAATGAGCACAGTTTTAAGTAACATCTTCTCTACTAGGATCCCCTTTTCATAAGCATTCCTTAAGGAGGGGTGCCCAGGCCTGCAGGACTCCCCTCCACCACCCAGCATCTTCACCTGCAGCTCATCACTGCTTCTCACTGACAAAGCTCAGCCTCACCCACATCAAAGCTGCCCCTGCACTCTCCTAATGGCCCATCAGTTAGAGGCTGAAGGGCTCTGCTCTCCCTCCTGCTCTCCCTCATCACTTACTCAAAGCACACAGTGACACCAATTGCACTTTAGCACTTTCCCTTTTCTTTCTCACCCCTTTGCAAGGGAATGGGACTGGATCTGACAGCCCTAGGGAACCAGCCCCTCTCACCTTCCACATGCCCTGGCCATAGCCTCTGTGGAACTTGCTCGGCTCTGCGAGTTCCTCCACATGCTAAAAGGTCCCCAGAGAAAAATGGAGTCTCTTGAGTCAAGGCTCTGGGGGGAAACCCCGTGTTGAGCTCAGCCTTTGCAGTGTCTCCCTGCAACACCCGCAGCATCGCTAAGCCATGGCATCCACTTTTCGGGATGCCTGAGAAGTGAGGAACATGAAGGGAAAGGGAACAATTGGCCACATGAGAGATCAGTTTCAGATGTAACGTGGCTCTAAAATCTCACTCGGGCCACGTGAGATGTCATTCTGGAAGGAGTTTGTGCCCCCATATTCCAACATATTTATTGTTTGCTCTCTCAGGTGGCCTGCGTTTGGCACAGGACCCTGAAACATCTTTCGGAGGTGTTTGTATACAGCCGAGCATGAGGACAGAGCTGAGTTCCACTTCCGGGTGTGTTCCAAACCTTATGGTTCTTACCCCACCCAAGTGGGAAGGGGGCTTCTCATCCACCTTCCAGTACCCCACAGAGAGACTTTGCTCCAGGGGCCTCCCTCTCATGGCCTCCTTCCCTTTCCCTCTGGCCCACCTCTCTTTTGGACATATTCCCCGACCCCGCTCTTCCACAAAGCCTCAACTGTTTTGTCACCTCAGCAGGCCTCACTGCAAACACCGGCTCTCATGGCCTACTGAGCTGACGGCCCTCCATTAATTAGACCATGTTGGCCTGCCACCATGGCTGCTTTTCATAGAATCATAGAATCGTTTAGGTTGGAAAAGACCTTTAAGATCATCAAGTCCAACCGTTAACCTAACTCTTCCATCCCACCACTAAACCCTGTCCCTAAGCACCTTGTCTGCCTGGCTTTTAAATCCGTCCAGGGATGGGGACTCAACCACCTCCCTGGGCAGCCCATTCCACAACCTGACAACCCTTTCTGTGAAGAAATTTTTCTTAATGTCTAACCTAAACCTGTCCTGGTCCAACTTCAGACCATTTCCCCTCGTCCTATCATCTGTTACCAGGGAGAAGAGGCTGACCCCCACCTCACTACAATCTCCTTTCAGGCAGTTGTAGAGGGTGATAAGTTTCGCCCACAGCTGCGTCTCCAGGGCCTGGACTTTGCTTTCCAAAGCAGACTTAGCAGCATAAGAGATGTATGCACAGAGGGACAAACTGGATGCCAGGAATGCAGCCCCCAGCAGTTTTGTGCTGGGCAGAGAACTCAGAGGGACCCAGGTACATGGGGACTGACCCCAGCCAAGCCCTGGTGAGTCCCCAGAGCTGGAGGAGAGACCTGAAAAGCAGGGGAACAGCTCAAGGGGTTGAACAGGGAATCTTGTCCAGTGCCTGGCTGATGGCTCTTGCGCACATCTTGAGGCTTTCGCTGATCCCCAGATGCAGGCCTAGGAGGACATTTTCCCACCTTGGGCTTCTGGAGCTAGGAGGTAAACCATGG
>JADKXX010025228.1:0-52684 GCA_017310255.1 Butorides virescens
TCCCTGCCCTGCTCCTGCTGGCCACACCACTCCTCATACAAACCCAGATGCTTTTCATACAGTGGAATATGAGTAGGCTATATAGGGGTCCTATAAGAATCCTAACAGCACAGTTGTCATTGCAGATGACAACTTGTTTTTAAATGGAACATATTTCTTTGGAGAGAAAATTAGAAGTTGTATTATGAAAAGAACACTTCAACTAGGAAGTTCTTGCTCTCCCTTTTCTAATTATCTTCCTGATCACTGTTTCTCTTCCATCAGTCCCCTTGGTATCAAATTTTCCCCTGTTCCCTGTAGTTGGGTTTGGAATATCACCAATCTAATCAGCCAACACACCGCTGTTGACCAATCTTTCTGATTATGGGTTGCAGCAAGGCAGTTTTGTGCATTTTACAGTATGCCTATCACCAAATTTCTTTTCTGGTCAATAGCCTTAAATTTTGCAGTAAGTTTAAGACGCATACGCAGAGCACGTGCCTCCCATAAAGCCCCATAAACTAAGGAAATGATTTATACTACAGTCTGTTAAGCATCGAAGATCTTAAGTACTACGCTGCTTTGACGACCCAACAGGCACTCAAAACACGGCAGCAATGCAACTTATGTTGAGAATGGGGAGCTTCGACTATAATTGTTTTGTGTCACGTATTCTGAAATACGTACTCAAAAAGCCCTGTAACTGACATAAAATTCTGCTTCTTTCATCCATCAACTTTTGCTCTTAAATCCCAAACACGTATCTCCCAGGCTCTCTTTGCCTTAAGGGTTTCTTTTTGTTATCCGCTGGGATCAAGTCCTCCCTCCCTTCCACACCATATTCCCACCTATGCCTTTAAAAGCATTTGTATCAGCTCCAAACACAAAGCAAAGACCTATCCTATCAACTAAGATAACGAAGACCTTTTGAGAAACGCATCCAACAGTTCCTCTCTCAGCAAACTTTGCAGTCGTGACAGACCTATATGTGATTAATCCAAAACATTCAAAGCAGCAGAATTAAAAGGAAAAAAACAATTTATTTTTTTTTTAAAGGAAGCATTCCCACAGGACTCCTTTGGGGCAGAGAAGCAGCCACCACCTTCACACAGCTGATTTTCTTGGCTACCCCAGCTTGATGTCCCCTGAAGTGCCCGGTTGCCCAAGGCCACCCATCCTCTGGGAGCCATCGAGGCACTGGCTTTTCGAATACTCCACCACAGAGCACCCCAAGCCAAGCTCTGCAATGGGTACTGTGGCTTTTCCTAGCATTTTCCTAGGAATATTGCTGGCAAAAATCAGGGTATTCTTTAACACAAGGCAATAGGGGATAGTTCCCTTAGTGTTGTGTAGGATCCTACTGTACGTAACACTTAATAGTCAAGACATAATTGCACGTACCTTTTATCAAAACTCCTAGTCAACAGAGTCTAAAGCAAAACCCAAGTGGGAAAAAAAAAGAATCCTATGGAGCTCATTCCAGACAAAGGTAATACTTTATAAATAGTATCTTTAAAATGCCTTTTTTTTTTTTTTTAAATTTTTTAACCTTCCAGGCTCTGCAAATTCCATGTGCATGTACATTTCTTTCATTTACCTTCCACCCTCACTCTCTCTGTGCCTGTAGAAGCCCTTTCACAGTACAGGAGACGTTTGAAATAGCATCTTAATTAGGATTCAAAGTCTCTCCTCCCTCACTTTATTCCTAGCATATCTGAAAGCTTCTCTTTCATGAAATATTTTGGAGAAGACTGCATTTGCCTATGCTGAAAGGTCTTGGTGGTTTTTTGATGAACCTTCTAGAAAGTAGGAACCTCCTAAAAGGAAAAACCTCCTAAAAGGATTCTTACTCATTTATGCTTTAAAAATCATGCATACAAAGGCCTATGCAACAAGAGGTACAACCCAAATATCATTACAGACTAGAAACACTAAAAGGAAGAAAAGATATCGCCACTGAAGACACTTGGTAGGCTCAAGGAATTAATGGTAGTAGGTAAGTTGATCAAGTTTGAGATACAGAAGTAAATTCTCTGCCATATATGAAGAGACAAAATAAAAGTTCAGATCATTAAATTAATAATAATAAATAATAATAATAATTAAAAAGTATCTCCATTAAAACATGCTACCTAGTACCTGACTTTTTGTCAGCACCTATAGGAAAGGGGGAGAAAATCTCTTTAGTAGGGCCAGCTGTGACAGGACAAGGGGTAATGGTTTTAAACTGAAGCAGGGGAGGTTTAGACTGGATATAAGGAAGAAATTCTTTACAGTAAGGGTGGTGAAACACTGGAATGCGTTGCCAAGAGAGGTAGTGGAGGCCCCATCCCTGGAAACATTCAAGACAAGGTTGGATGGGGCTGTGAGCAACCTGATCTGGTTAAAGGTGTCCCTGCTCACTGCAGGGGGGTTGGACTAGATGACCTCTAGAGGTCCCTTCCAACCCAAAACATTCTATTATTCTATTTCTCACAAGGGAGCTAAAGCGAAACCAATGACTATAACCTACAGACGGGAAAATCACAGTTTTAGGGTAGAGCAGTGCTGGCTAAGGTGACAAACACGCCCAGCAAGAGGCTCAAGAGTGACAATTTCTGGTAAACACCTTTTGCTAAAAGGATAGAAAAATGAGAATATGGGGAAGAGGGAAAGACTTGAGAGGTATTTAAGGGAAGAATGGTCAAGGCTGAGGAACAAATAGGAAATGAGAAATCACTACAAGAAGGGTTTCCACATATAGCAGGCTATGAGTGGATGCGGAAACAGGTATAATTTGGGGTTATAACAAGTAACTAATACTATTTTAAGACAAAGTGACGATGGTATAAATGAAAGCAAGTCATCCAAGGAGTTTCAGTAAACAAGGACAAGTAGTCAGGATGGACAACATAGACGATTAACAGGAACAGCCTGAAAGACAAAGAAAAATCCACATGTACTTTCACAAAACAGGCAACTGAAAAGTTAAAAAGCTGATAGTTGCGGAATTAATGGATTACACATATGAACTTCACTGCAAGAGACACTCTGCTAGAACATCATCATCCTGAAGCTGACGAGTGTAAAGCTATGATCAGATACAGCAAGCTAGTGGGTTACTTTATAAGCGCAAAGTTCTAGAATAAGCGTAGATGGTCACTTTGGTTGCGATTAACTGTTTGTGATTTCTTAGAAACAGCTTACTTAAGACCATGCGAATGTATCTGTTTTCAAGAGATTTTATATAAATACATAAACCACTTTGACGACAAAAAATATCTCAAGCTGAGCATTTGAACCTTTGCAAAGAAAAATATACTGTTATTTGAAGACTCGTATGTGATCATTAAGTAATGGTTACATTCTGTAATATATAAATATAACAGGGATAAGTTGTGGTCGCACATTTCATTTCCTGACTTCTGAATGCTTAGAGTACTGAAAATTAAGCATACTTTTAAAAACAAAATACAACTATGAGAAGAGGTAGTATAAAATACTACTTGTTTTGACATGACACACAATGGTAATCGAAAGCAACAGTACCCAAAGGGACATATTTCCAGATGCTTACTGCAAAGAAAGAATTTTACTCAGTTTGCTCTGAAGTGATACCCAAGGGCTGGGTTTTTTTCCCCTCTGAGATAAAATACCCTTACCCCAACAAAAAAGATCAACTTGATGATTAAATCTCTAATAAGCTCTTTCTTACAGTCTCCCATTTCCAAGCAAAATAGCAATGCAACCTCCTCCCACAAATAAACAAGGCCCATTTACCTTCCCACTCCCCTTGGTGTTATTTTGTGGGGTACATCCCTGTACTGTACCAACCAAAGTGGCAGTTCCTTGATTCGTACTATGATGGATCTCAGGAGTCCCAGGTCCCATCATGTGCTCTCTCATAACGGGTGTCCCCACAGGACAAGAGGACTGTGACTGGAACAAGTCAGATAACCTCAGGTAGGTCCATGAGCCCACCAATGTCTCCCGTCACATCCTTCTCGCCCACCTATGGTTCCCTGTGCTATGCACAAGCCTTCACCTTTCCTATTTTTCCTTTCCTGTAGCCCATACCTAGCTCCTTGCCCTCCCAAACCCCATGCCTTCTCAAACCTCTTTCTTCCATTTCCCCCATCCACACCTTGCCCACTCCAGTCTCTCATCAAAATGTTCTGTCACTCCGCTCTTACCCTGCCTCTTTTCTTATTTCTTTGCTCAGCAATCCCAAATCTTACCTGTTTCTTTGTTTAATTTGTATCTCTCTCCCCCACTGCACCCATCCCATGTTCCTTGTGTAGCCAGCCACAGCCTCCTCCCAATTACTCCTAATCATTGTCACGTCAGGCTCCTGTTCCTACAGGCTTTTTTCAGATGTGTAGACAAGGCGCTCAGTGGTGGACTTGGCTGTGTTAGGGTAACGGTTGGACTTGATGATTTTAAAGGTCCTTTTCAACCTAAATGATTCTATGATTCTGTGTGGCTTCAACCATGGCCAAGCAGCAACGGAAGCATCGCTGGATGCACAGTCCCATCACACAGGAGCTGGAAGCAGCGCTTACCCAAGTTTCAGCTTGTCCCTATGTATCTCAACTGATACCTGATCCCTGGGCAGGGGAGGATGCAAACAGCCCAGCTGGCTCTGGGAGCAGCAAAATGAGAATATTCAATCACCACGGACGTCGAGCCACCCCCGGCTACATATCTGCTGTGGAGACGGAAACAGACTGCTCCCCTTCCCCCGGGGATTTATAATTTGGTCACATTATTCAGATTATCAGCAGCAGAGCCCTAGCACAAAGGCCACCTGCCAAATTTCAAATTCCTAATGCTTGTTAAAGGACACGTTGACAGTTATAACCATGGACAAGACATGTTCATGTCCCATCTTGCTCCAGAAATGGACAATGGTTCTCACCGAAACTTTAAACACCAAGCCTGGTAAATGACAGTCACTGACACAGCTATACCTTGGAATAGTCTACTACTCTTAAAAAACAAACAAACAAAAAACCCAACCAAAATTCAAAGTTAAAAAGTTACATACCAGTGGTCCCTGTCACCTCTGTTCTCCTCTCCCCCATACTGAAAAAAGCAACCACAGCAGGTAGGCAATGAAATGCCCATTTGAAAACCAACAGCACCAACCACCACCATCCCTCACCTGGGTTTGGGTTTCAGATATATGAAACGTGAAAGGACCTTAAATTTCAAAATCATCTATCTACCTGAAGTCAGTTCCACAATTTGAACAATCTCATTGGTTTGCAGGTAATATTAAAAAGGGAAAAAAGAAAACCAAAAAGCTCAGACCTGGGATGGTCTTGCAGGAGTAATTGGGGAAAAAAAAAAAATTAAGAGGCTTTGATTAATTACTCTTTTCAATACCAGGCTCCTGGACACCTACAGCTCAGGGTGGAAGAACTACAGATGCAAGAAGAGGAACTCAGTTCTATCTATACTGAGCACTGAGATTCTCAGTCCCGGTTTCCTACAACTTTGCTCGTGGGATATTTCTTAACTCAGTAAAAATAAACACAGTTAAATGGTGATTTAGGGTCTATCACTATTTACAACAGCATAAAGTACTACAGTAGCACTATAGGTTACAGCTACATATAGTAATATGATGCTATTTTGACATCCAATGTCACTTTATTTACAGTTTCATAAATCATAGAAGAAAACCCACCAATACTTGTCCTGTTTGGGGAATTTTTGTTTTTACTCTTGGTTTATTCTTGATTTAGTGGTGGGATGGTAGGGTAAGGGTAACGGTCAGGCTTGATGATCTGCAAGGTCTTTCCCAACCTAAACGATTCTATGATTCTATTCTACTCGTTTACTCTACTGTTGTTATTATTATTAGTGAAAGGAATTGAGCTCTACGTGGTTACAGGGACCTAACTGCATTAAGGCAACTGCAGGAACAGGACCTATGGTTTTGATCATATTTTCCAGGCAGTTAAGACCACATTCATTTTAAACAAAAAATGCTTCAGCAGTCAAAAAGTTTCTGTGGTTTCCTGAGCTCTTTACCAGTCGGTATAATCACAAGATTTATAAAACTGTGCTTACTAAAATTAATCTAAAAAAAAAATATCAATAAATAAATGTGGGTTAAATACCACAAAGGAAAATAGCCCATAAATGGACCGTACAGTCACGCTTCTTGTCAGAACAGTACACACACTACACAGCAGCAGAGAGAAAAACAGATTGACCTAAAATACATCAAATCCTGTTTTTTCTTCATACTTTACCTAAATGATGGGGGGGGGGGAAAAGTAATCCTGCTGTTAACTGCTAAAATTTGATAAATATTTGCAGTGAATAAGAGTTTCATTCCAGTCATGACTGGCGCTAGATATTCACATTTTACAGAAATACCTATACAGCTTTCCTGACTCCATTCATTTTGCCCTGTGATACCCTCTCAGCCTTTAGGAGATGTGGAGTTAATATTTAAGAAAGTACAAGACTGATTTCTTACTTTATATGGCAGTTTTCGAATAGTAACTTGGTCATTCATACCTGGGAACATCCATTTCAATGATTCAGAAAGATGGGTGAGAGGAAGTGATTTATCAGTATGATTTTTAATCCTTTTACTACAAAACAGGGCACTAACTACACTTATACCCCATCATGGGAACTGCAGGAACCCACTACCCATATATCCATTCTCCAACAGTTCACAAAACAAAACACAATGCTCACATTTGTATTTTGATATCCACATCCCTCTGTAAAGTTCAGGAATGCCACAGATAAAGCAGATCAAGGAGGTAACTATTTTTTTAAAGTATAACAGAACATGGTTTTTCTATTGATAAGGAATCCTTTCCGTAAAGAAAACTCTGATACCAAATCTTAAGTAATCAACTCTCTTGTCCATACCATAGTTTATTTAGGTGACTCTCAGAGTGCAGAGTTGAAGTTTTGAACAAGGGGTGACCTCCTCTTTCATAGAATCGTTTAGGTTGGAAAAGCCCTTTCAGATCCCCAAGCCCAACCGTTCCCCTACCCCTGCCATCCCACCCCCAAACCCTGGCCCTCAGCACCGCCCCTGCCCGGCTGTTAAATCCCCCCAGGGGTGGGGACTCGACCCCTGCCCTGGGCAGCCCCTTCCAGCCCCTGACAGCCCTTTGGGGAAGGAATTGTTCCCCAGGCCCAACCTCACCCTGCCCTGGCACAACTTGAGGCCCTTGCCCCTCGTCCCATCGCCCCTGCCCTGGGAGCAGAGCCCGACCCCCCCGGCTCCCCCCTCCTCTCAGGCAGTTGTAGGCAGCGATGAGGGCTCCCCTCAGCCTCCTCTGCTCCAGGCTGAATACTCCCAGGTCCTCCAGCCGCTCCTCATAAGACTTGTGCTCCAGACCCCTTCACTGCATCCAATCCATCCATGTGACACCAAAATTAAGAGCAGGGGAAAAGAAAAAGCCTTCAAAATCAGTACGAAAAGCTCTGCAAGGGTGGAAAAGCTTCTACTTGGCTTCCAAAGTTCGCTCTCTCCTTTGGCATGAAACATGCCCCCATCCATCACAGAATGGAGAAGGGGGTAAGAGAAAAAATAATAAGGACAAAGAGGAGCACAGGAGGGAAGAATTAGGGTTGTGCCATGCCTATCCTCTGCAGCATCATAGCACTCCATTGGCTTTTGATGGGAAAAGTTTCCATTTTCACAGGTTTTTCTGCAGCAGGGCTGACAGGAGAAGTTCGCGTAGGCAGGCCCACAAGCTCAGGCACCGCTCACTATTGAGCCAAGAAGCAAAATTAGCAAAACTCTGGCCATGTAACACTATTAACGAATGGATGCTTCTCACCAGACACTATAGCGTGGGAAAACAACCACAGAGCAGAAGCAAGCAGCAGTGAAAAGCTTAAGTAAAATCAAAGATGAAATTCAGAAAAAGATGGAAGAAGCTATGGCAGGACTGAAAAAATCAGTGCAGGGTAAAAGGAACAAGGAGGGGTTTGGTTATGTTTCTATTAAAATGGAAGTAGTAAACTAAAATCCACATTACACAGAAAACACTACAGTTACATTGGCAGGGTTAGCTGCAAAGGCAAGAATAAACTGGACAAGAAAACTTGATTTATATCTTCATTCCACAGCTGGATCCTCATTACCAATTTTAGGGAAATCTTCCATTTTTACTTATCCAGTAAGGAATTTATTGCAAGACCAAGTGTAAAGCCTTTAAAATGAATGAATGATAGGGGAAGAGACTGAGGCAGGAGTGAGACCTCGTCTGTTGTACGCTAACCCTCAACAAGCTCAGTTTAGAAGAGAAGGTAAATGACTTAGTGATATGGAACCCAAAAATACATGTCACACGCACGTGTACAGTGCATATGTGTAGGCTCAAAGCACATGAAGGTGAGGCAGAAGAAAGCTTCAGGAAAATGTTGTTTCAGTCATCTTCATGGTTACTATAGGTGCTCCTCCTGAAAGCTGCTTCCTAAAAGGTACTCCCAGGAAATTGCACATAAACATCATCTCTTCTTGCTTTCTACATAGAGAGCTATAGGAAATAATCTGAAATATCAGAGAGTAAATACTGTAAGTATCTACCATTTGGCACCAGGAAAAAATGCCAGTTCCCTCCAAAACAGGCTGGAAATGTAGTACCTGGGAGAAGAGTTCTGTTTAGATACCTTGACACTTGCTTCCAGCTTTTTATATTTCATTCATTTCACATAACCCCAGAAGAGAGTTTTCCATGTCCCAGCCAATAAATTAAATAAAATCAATGCAGACATCTTCTACGTTATTGTAGCTTTGGAAGCTAGGGAACTAGAACATAATTGCCCAAGGTATTCTCCAGCACAGATGGTCAAGGCCCATCAAAGCCAGTCAAAATTCAGATCATAATATATATGGACAACCTAAAATAGATATTAAGCTAGCAGAAAGACAGAAAAAGAAATTCCAAATAAGGAAATAACATTCAATCTGGAAAATAAAACTCAAACTAAAAGCTCTCCTCAGCTGTATCAAACTGGTTAAGCAAATTTTTTCAAGACAAATGAAAAAGGGTTTCTGGTTTTCTCTCTCTTCTAGCTCCTCCACTTCCATGGCAAACAGGCAGCACCTTTGAGGCAGCCTGCCTGGCTATTACTACATTCATCTGTAACAGAAAACACCACCAAAAAAAAAAAAAAAAAAAAAAAAAAAAAAAAAAAAACCACAAACAGAAAAAGAGGTATATGCAGCATCTCCTCTACAAGAGGGAGCGCATTTGTTCACTTCACTTGGGAAATTCTGAAATGACTCTTCTAACTTCAGGTTACTAGCCCCATGAAAGAAATATGTATATGCCATCAAATTATCAAATTCGGATGAACATATATAGCCTCTGCGGAGGAAACAGATGTATCTTTATAAAAATAAATACTTAAATGATTTTTAGAGCTGAAGAATTGTTTACCAAAGCAATAACTCACCACTTCATGAATGGATCGGTTAAAGCCATCATCCTCTGTAAGGATCAGCAAAATGATAAGAGCCATGTAAACATGGTGTGAATTCCTTTCTTCAACGTGATACAGAATTTCAAGAATTGGCAGAACCTGTTGGGAAGGAAAACCATGTGTATTAGTTTAGTCTTCAAATACCTCAGACAATAAAGAGGAGACACTAAATCTCCCGTGCATCACCCTGTCCTTAACAGTATCATTGCAATTCCTCCCTCTTGAAATAACCACCCCTAAATAGTGACGTACAGTGTTCAAACACCTTCCATCTGTTTCATTCTGCCTCCACAAAAGAGGCTAAACAAATTCTTTCTTGTGGTCAGACACGGAATTTCAATTCCTAATAAATGAGATTTCCAGCCATACCAGTTACCATAGGCTCTGAAAGCTTTAGTTCCCCTCTGGACTATGGGAAAATGAAATTATTAAACAAGATTTTCACCAGTTCAAGCAGGAAAACAATTGTTTCCAACCATTTGTGCTACCACAAGCCTGGTCTGAAAGGACTTTCCTCATCAAACGTAGCCAAGCATATTGGAGCTGAGGTGCACAGAGGCATTTTGAGACCTGAAACTCAAATCACATTTTGGTGTGTGGCGATAATCCCAGAAAAGAACCAGTTTGAGTTGGGTTAGGACTAGAAAAGGCCTGTTTTTCCAATTCTAAATAATACGCAGCCAAAGAGAACTGACATTATGATGAGAGTTCAGCCCAAGGTCTTGCAACTTTTCCACCAGGATGAACAGCTTAAGCCAAGTCTTGCAATAATAACGAAAATGAGATTTCATTGCAACAGCAAGCATACCTGACTGCTAGTCTAAAGTTAATCCAGATGCAAACATTGTCTCTCTACCAACTGAAAATTAGCTTTCCACTGGCTCAGTACAATGTGGCTTCCCCACGCTGCAGAAATAGGCCTAAATAGCAAAATACCCTGGAAAAAGGAACTGGAGAAAACTCTCAATTCCAAGATAGCCGGATGAGATGCAGAATTCATTCCAAGAAGCTTCTAGACACCTAAAGACTTAGTGTTTTTTCAAAACAGGCCAAGTGCAGCAGGATGAATCATGTGAAACCTATTCTGGTGAGCGGCCAGGACACCGAGTGCTTCACAAGCCTCTGAAATTACCAGAATGTTCTCTTACAATCAACCAGTCCCAAAACAGTTGGAACATATTAAAACACACAGCAGTTTCTATTAAAACCAATGAGACTGATTCTAAATGCTGCATGCCAAACCTTTTGACACGTGCTTTGGCCAGGGTCAAGACAATACCACAACAAAAGCAGAGGGAAAAAAATATTTACTCATCGCAAACATCCTTCCGATGCCATTTCAAAGTATCCTTTGCAAACCTCTCTCTCCCCAGTTGAAACCTGAGTCAATGCCTTTGTGCTTTGTGAATATAGGTCTTGAGAGTAAAGACTGGGTTTTCCCTAGAATATCTACTTAGTGTATAGCAAAATACCATGCTTGGGTGGAGGAAAAGGGAGAGAACCATTCAAATTATTTCCATCTCCAGTATTTACACTGCACATTAGCTTTGCACTGCATAAGCTGAAAGTCACTTCCAAGTCCAAGCCTTATGATAAGCTGCATATAGCAGGAAGCATTATAAAACTACCAAAGAATTGTATTTACAACTTGACTTTCCAGGGAGAACAACATTAGCCTTTATTAACTGGTGGAACAACTTGAGTTTTTAAGACAGCCCCAAATACCCATGTATTCCTTCAGAACGGCCCAACAATTCTCCTGTGCGTGTGTGTGTATAGCTCTCTCTCTCTCTCAATATTAGGTGAAACTGTAGTTGAAAAGGTGCATTTGTGTTCCTTAAATGTTCCAAGTCCCAAAAGTGTGTTGCTACAAACGACATTAAAAAAGGGTACCTCGATTCTGACACCAAGACAAGATAGATATTTCCACATGAGCCAATACATGGAAGTACTCTTACTAACATTTCATATTAGTTACTGAAATCACTCGCCCCCTGAAGAGCAACTCGGCTCTCCAGATCAATGCAGTCAGTCTTCCTGCCCCAAACGCACCTCAAAAGCTTTCAAAACCCCTTCCCATCTCCACTCCCCTGGCCACATTTTCTTTTCCACTCCTCCTCCAGGCTTCTCTCCAACCTGAATGATGCCCTGTGTAACATGCTCTGGGTGAACCTGCTTGAGCAGGGGGGTTGGACTGGGTGATCTCCAGTGGTCCCTTCCAACCCTTGCCATTCTGGGATTCTGTGACAAACCAGACCAAACTCAAGGAGGCAAATGGCAACTTAACTCTCCCTACCTGCCATTTCCAGATGAAAACTGAATCAATCCATACAGTTTCTACAACCCTTCCTCCCCCGAACACTTCTTCCTTTGCATTCCGATGGCTGAGGTACACACACCTTTAGGACAAGTATTACTGTTCTCAGAACAAAAATATTTGACAAGCCGCCACTTAAATAAAAAAGAGGTAGGATAGGAGATTAAATTAAAATTTTAACTACATTAAAATTTATCTAGAATTGTAACCAAGATGCATTTCTACACTTTTATGTTACACACATACATTGAAACTTTTACATCTATTTTCCTACGCGTTGGCACTGACCAGCCACGTACGGGCAAGTGCCGAGTGCTGCACCTGGGGAGGTCAAACCCCATGCACCAGTACAGGCTGGGGGCTGACCTGCTGGGAAGCAGCTCTGCCGAGAGGGACCTGGGAGTCCTGGTGGACGACAAGCTGACCATGAGCCATCAGGGTGCCCTTGTTGCCAAGAAGGCCAATGGCATCCTGGGGTGCATCAAGAGGAGTGTGGCCAGCAGGGCGAGGGAGGTTCTCCTCCCCTCTACTCTGCCCTGGTGAGACCCCACCTGGAGCACTGGGTCCAGTTCTGGGCTCCCCAGTTCAGGAAAGATGAGGAACTCCTAGAAAGAGTCCAGAGGAGGGCAACAAGGATGATAAAGAGACTGGAGCATCTCCCCTACGAGGAAAGGCTGAGAGAGTTGGGCTTGTTCAGCCTGGAGAAGAGAAGACTGAGAGGGGATCTCATCAACACCTACAAATATCTTAAGGATGGAAGTCACGAGGATGGAAGCAGTCTGTTTGCAGTGGTGTCCAGCAACAGGACTAGGGGCAACGGATGCAAACTGAAACATAAGAGGTTTCAGTTGAGTATGAGGAAAAACTTCTGTACTCTAAGGGTGACAGAGCACTGGAACGGGCTGCCCAGGGGGGTTGTGGAGTCTCCTTCTCTGGAGATATTCAAAGCCCGCCTGGACGAAGTCCTGTGTAACATGCTCTAGGAGAACCTGCTTCAGCAGGGGGGTTGGACTGGGTGATCTCCCGAGGTCCCTTCCAACCCTTGCCATTCTGGGATTCTGTGTGATTCTGTGAGAAGACATTAACCACTTTTTTATGTATTGCTGGCCCTTTTATTCATAGTCATTAAATCATCATTACTGCATTACTACTAACACTCCTCCATCAGGAGCAGCTTTTAATTGGTAAGGCACAGCCACCATTAAAAAGTTACTTTTAATCCCCAAAACAAGGACCAGGGAAAAACAGACCCTGAAAATTGCAGGTGCTAAATTCAGTCCAAGGTCAGGAACAGTTTCCCCAGCAAAGAGTTTTAAAATAGCTTGCCTTTAGTATACAAGAAAATACAAGACCACATAGCCACCCGAGTAACCTGCTTAAGCCAAATTTATACCACAGGAAAAAATATTGCCGTACCATCGGTTAATATAAATACATCATCACATACATTATTTCAGTCCAGACGCGTTGAGCGGCAACAAAATGTACAGCACAGAGCAGCGCTGCACCTCAGCAGCCAAAGCAAATATATTCCACAGAAATAGCTTATTTCTTACAAGCAGATTTCTCACTGGCATTTTTACCTGCAATATGGGTGTTAACTGCTCTTTGGAACAGAAGGGAGCTCAGTGTTCTCCCAGCCACAGACCACGACACCATGCTTATGAAAAAATTTGCTAATTGCCCCTATTTCACCAGTCCCACCACCTCCTGGAGAATCCTTCCAAGTACTTTCAAGAAGATAGCTGAATTCCAGTCATGAACAGCCCTAACGGCATCAGATATTTAACCCCATTATTTTAGAAAATTATAAAGTGACAAAGTTACGGATGGCGCACAAACGTCCCACTCATTCTACCAAGCATGTCATTGTAAGAGGAAAAAAGATGCATCGCCTTATTAATGATAAAGCATGATAAAGCACAACAGAAGATGAAGGTATTTATATATATGATATGATATGATGAAGGTATTTGTATCTGACTGGCAGAGGTATACACATACAGAAATGAGGAAGCAAGCTGAGACATTATCTATTACAAAAGTTAACAAAACCACGCTGAATCAATTTACAAATTAAACTGAAGTTACAAAAGAGCAACCTTTCAAAAAACCTCTAGGAAATGTCATGGAACATCTGTTCATGATGCTTCCTGGGCACCAAACCTGGGAAGCATTCAAATAGGGGAAAACACAGTAAAAGTGATGCACTGAGTGCGGTGAAACAGCGACAACCTGCAAAACCCCTAAAAGTTGAAGATGAGCACTCAGCTGACTGCTGGCCTGATCCCTCCTGTAGCACAGATGCCTATACTTCACCCAACTGCCTCTGTACGAATGGGGCCACTAACTTACACCATATTCATCCGAAAAGTCATCCCCCCCCTCATTCAAAGATAGCCACAGAGAGCACTGTTTTGCCTCTAAATTAATTACCTTAGCTGTTTTACTCCCGTACCTCTAAGCTGTGGGATTCAACCTCCAGGCTTTAGTCCTTATCAAACCTCTCCGCAAGCGGAGCGTCCTTTCCGTTCAAGGCACACACTCATCCTGACGCTTCTCAAGCTCTTTTCTGACCAACCGAGCTAAGTTAGCTTTCTAAGCCTCTCACGGTTTTGTTGTTCAGTTTAAAGCAAAAAAAAAAGAAAAGTTTCTCTCTACTCTCTCCATTTTCAATAGCCTGTAAATATTTTATGAAGTAGGGTTGTACACCACCAGAATAGTATGCAGCATGTTAGCACCATTCTTGCCATATAGGGAAGGAAATAACCAGCTCCGTACTCCTGCCCCTTCGTCTCATTTACAAGCCCAAGACTGAATGAGCCTTTTTCACCACAGGGATGTAATTAGAAGATTGTGATTTCTTTGTCCAGTAACCCTCCACCCCCAATCCTTTCTGTGCTTGGCTCAGCTTGCGTTCCTAAGCAATTAAAACTGCTCTGCCCAGTTGCCCGCTAAAACCAAGAGGATGGGACAAAGATGTCAGTAATGTGTCAGTAGTGATCACAAAAAGCAATGGCATGCACAAAGAGAAAATGAGAGCAGACTGCTTCAGATTTTGGAATGAAAAAAAAATAAAAATAAATCCAACATGCTGTTGACTTTTCAGTGATGCTTTTCTCAATTTTTTCAGCTTTTCCCACAAAGTCTTTTAATGTTGCTGATTATTTCTATGATTCTGGGATTTTCTGATTATTTTTTTTTCTTGTTTTTTGAGGGGGAGGAAAGATAGGTGATAATATATGAAAATGTCCCATATTGCAGAGCATCTGAGTACCTGCATCTGGAGTTATTCTGACACATGCACCTCATGCTTTTTCTGGAAACTTTACAATATCTCAGACAACATAATTATAAAACAGTGCATGCACCTAACCCTTTATTTCTCTAAAGTAAATCGGTATGGTTAGCAGCTGTGAAACTTGTCATAGCACATGGCAACAGCCCAGAAAACTAAACATGACCATTTGTTCACAGAATTCACACAAAATGACTCAGCCCTCACCTAGATAATCCACAGCGGACTACACAGGAGTTCAGTCTTGAATCAATTCGATATCAACCATCTCACCCGAGTTTGCCAACAGTGGTGTCTATCAACTCTGATTTTAGCAATACATCTGCTGGAACTTGGACCGAGACCAAACTCATTCCGTATCTGCCATCAAACAGGCAAGGGATCTAATTGTCTGGCAAGATTTCAAATAGTAAAATGGCAAGGGTTCTCTATTCCGTTTTACCAGTTCCCCTAGACATCTTATTAAAGGAATGCTTTTTAATAAGTAAGATTTGTTAAAGTGGTTTGTGACATTACTAAACGTAGCGGGGAGCATAAGCTAATTTATAACCTACCAAAACTGTACTAGGTGTCTGTTATATTGGCTATTAACCACAATCCTATTTAAAGCAGCTAAAAAGTCACTACGGTTGCATTTGTATAAAATATGTCAGCTGCTCCTTGAGGAGTTTCAACCTCAGGTCAGCCCTGTAAGGCACTTGGTGTATTGGTCAAGTTACAGCTCATTTTGTTAACTATTATCCCTATACGTACACAGTAAGCTTGTGTAACTTCTTGGCCTGAGTATCTAAAAAACTAGAATGAAATAATGAATGCAATAATATCTACTACCAGTTTCTCTACACTATGCCCAGGGGCTAGAAGGTTTGACCTGGATCAGACAGTGGCACTGAGAAAGAGGGAATCAAAGGCAGCCTGGTAGCTTTATCAGTGCTATCTTTTACAGAACTGTTATGTTTAGCATCATACTCCTGAGATGACAAAATAAAAGTGAATAAGTGAGGCAGAACTGGTGAATATGTGAGCCAGAACCTACTGCCCCCACTGCAGAACAGGGGGACGCTGGCAGCCGGTGACACCCAAGCTTCCAGGACCGACCCCTTGTGCTGAGTATAAGGCAAACAGAGCAATACTTACAAGATTTTCTATGTCCGTTCGTGCCAACACATACGTCCGTACGTTGCTGTTTTGATGCAGAAGCATGTATAAAAGAAGAGTCGCTTGATCAGATTTCTGCTGCTCACACAAAGCTGTGTACAAACTGTTAAAATTAATCTGGAAAGCATGTGGATTTGATGATGACAAAGCAGTGCTATCTGAAATAAAGAAATAAAATAAAAAATCTTTAACAAATACATTTACCGTCCAGCTATTTGTTAACTTCATAAAAATCTCTCAGTGCAGTATTTTATACAGACACAGGAAACAAAAGTCATCCATGACTCTCATCACCGATGGTCATAAAGCTTAATAGGGTCTCATGAAGCTTCAGGTGCACGAAAAGGCTGAGGTTGTCCTCCACATGAGCTCCAGTAAGACCCCTGAATCTGTACAAGACCCTCATCTTTCTGCTTAAAGCTATTCTGTTCATCCAAATGGCTTCTACTGTTACCAAGGCAGGCAACACCAGGAGCTGCTAGAAGGAGGCAGATGACACTAAGCTGGGTGGAACTGTTGATCTGCTGGGGGGGAGGAGGGCTCTGCAGAGGGACCTGGCCAGGCTGGATCCATGGGCCCAGCCCAATTGGGTGAGAGTCAACAAGGCCAAGGGCCGGGTCCTGCCCTGGGGTCACAACAACCCCAGGCAACGCTCCAGGCGTGGGGCAGAGGGGCTGGAAAGCTGCCCGGCGGAAAAGGCCCTGGGGGTGCTGGCCGAGAGGGGGCTGAATAGGAGCCAGCAGGGTGCCCAGGTGGCCAAGAGGGCCAGCGGCATCCTGGCTTGGATCAGGGGTGGTGTGGCCAGCAGGAGCAGGGCAGGGACCGTGCCCCTGTGCTGGGCACTGGGGGGGCCGCCCCTCGACTGCTGGGGTCAGGGTTGGGCCCCTCCCTCCCCAAAGGCCCTGGGGGGGCTGGAGCGTGTCCAGAGAAGGGCAGCGGAGCTGGGGAGGGGTCTGGAGCCCCAGGCTGCTGGGGAGCGGCTGGGGGAGCTGGGGGGGTTCAGCCTGGAGCAGAGGAGGCTGAGGGGAGCCCTCATCGCTCCCTACAACTGCCTGAGAGGAGGGGGGAGCCGGGGGGGTCGGGCTCTGCTCCCAGGGCAGGGGCGATGGGACGAGGGGCAAGGGCCTCAAGTTGTGCCAGGGCAGGGTGAGGTTGGGCCTGGGGAACAATTCCTTCCCCAAAGGGCTGTCAGGGGCTGGAAGGGGCTGCCCAGGGAAGGGGTCGAGTCCCCACCCCTGGGGGGATTTAACAGCCGGGCAGCCGAGGTGCTGAGGGCCAGGGTTTGGGGGTGGGATGGCAGGGTTGGGGGAACAGTTGGGCTGGGGGATCTTGAAGGTCTTTTCCAACCTAAACGATTCTGTGACTGTATACAGTGTCTTCTCTGGAACTGACATACTGATTCAGGTGTTTCCAATCCCTGCACCCCAAACTTCCAGGTTTAGTTCATTGGCATCAAGGTGGAATATCTCCTATTTGTTTGTTGGCATGAAGGGCAGATGCACATAGGTCCAAACTCTCAGTGTATTTTCAGTGAAACATAGGCGTTGTCAGGACTTTAGAAGATGCCTGCGTGGTGGGGAGTTTTGTGGGTTAATTAAAGTGATTTAAAACACCACAGCATATAGACTAATGTTCCTCAAACTAACAGCAGTTTGTTCACATTCACAGGATAATCTGTGCCAGAGCTGGAAGTGAGAATAAAACAGATTTCTGTTCGCAGAACCTTTTCACAAGAAGCTTTACACCAGTTTCAACAAAGACGTCCATCAGCACGGATCTCTTAACATCTAGGAATTTCCAGCAGAAATGGAAAAAGCAAATGTGACAGTCAATGTGCTCGTGTCAGAAAGCCAGATCCATGTCCTTACTCAGCCTCCAGACCTCCCCAAGTCAGAGATTTTGCCTTTGGTTTTCTTTAGAAGAAACCTTTGAGAGTGGAAGGTTTTGTTCCAGTGCCGAGCAGGTACATTTCTCAACTCCCCAAAAGCTTCACAGAAATTTGTATAAAGTCTTTTCCTGTCCAGCTCTGTTCAAAAACATCCATTCAAAGCATGTGTCTTCTGTGATGACACACAACGTAGGACAAGTCTGCCTTTTTGAGCTGATTTATTTCAGCATCCTGGCAACTGAATACAAAAGCTATCTTTTCTGAGCACACAAACAAGCTATGCATATGGAAAAATTACAGCAATTTCATGGCAAGAGGATATTCTGGGAACAATAGCAGTTTGGATACTCAAGTATACTAAAGGTCTGGACTTCAAAATTTCCGTATTACTATAAACAAGATGTCCAAAGTTGAAGAATTTAACTAAAATTCCTTTTTTTCCCCACAGTAACAGACTACAGAATTGTTTATCATTTATTAAAAATGCATTAACTTCAGAAAGCTCTGCTGTATAAAATAGTGTGACAATACTGCTACTCCTGCCCAGTGATTTCTACCCAGAAGGGATTTTTAAGGAGAGAAAGAAAAGACTCAGAAGGATAAAGGAAAAAAAACAAACCTAATGCAAATTTCAAACCCTGCTTTTTTTACAAGTCGTTTTACAAGCGAGTGGTACGATGATAGCCAGCATGCTAGGCAGCAGCTATTGCACTTCATCCAAATCTTCCTTTTTCCTCAAATCCCAAAAGATTTCTCAGATATTACAGACTGCATCACCATGGGAAATGGTGAGAACAGTGTCACCACACGTGTGCCCATGGGCAGCAACAATGAGCCAACACAAATTTGGCTCTTAAATGAGTAGTCCTGTGGTTTCCTACCAAACTTTTCCACTATTCTGGAGAAATCTCTATACTGGTAGGGGCTGATCACACAAACGCTCCTTATACCTGCTGAGGTGTGGGTGTCTCGCTTTCCCCTTTCTTTTTAGCCTGTATTCTTAGCAAAGTTTCTAAATAGCTTTCAGTATGGAAGAATGTGGCAGTCGTCACTTATTTTGAACAACATCTCCACTCTCTTTGGAAGGAAAAAGTGCCTGGAAGATCTGCAGGAGGCCCCACAGGAGCCCTGGCTCCCACCGGGTTTCTGGGGTCTGGCGGAGACGGCGTGCTGGGGAGCTGCTGCTTCCCTTGGCCTGGGCGAGGGACGAGGGCTCCAGCCATTCAGCTGAACTCAGCAGGAGGCACTGGAGCAAACGCGGCGCCGTTCGGCAGCAGTCGGGAGGCACGGCCGCACACACAGAGGCGAGACGCAGCCCATCGGCGATGAAAATCCTGCTTTCTCCCCAAAACGCTGTACCAGCAGGCAGAGGAGACACCAAAGCCTGGCTTTTCTGAACTACCGTTCCCGTCCTCACGGCCCCTTCTAATGCTGAGCATCACTACAGACCTGTTCGTTTAAAACCATCCTGCTTCAGGCAAGTATTTCTCTTTACAAGGGAAAATTTGGATGCAGACAGTGAAATCAGGATCAATTCAATGTGCTCTATTAAGCAGCAACCTGGTGCCACAGTTCCTTTAGCTGAGGAGTGTCCACTGACTTTCAAGCTTCACTTCTGTGGATGTTTAAACTGTGCCACTTCTATTCATAGCACTTCACTATCAGTTTTATTGAAGGATATTTAAAAAACCAGGAAAAAAAATCTAAACAGTATTAAAGAAACTTATCAGTAACCGCAGCATATCCTGTATTATTCTACAGAACGTGAAACTGACCAACAGAAAAATTAAACTATTCTAGGCCATGTGGAATAAAGAAAACTATCCTGAATTTTATTAGTTTTGTCCCAACTAAATGACATAAATTACTTCAACAAAAAAGCCAGTTTTTATTTTATAGTCACATACTATAGATCATTATGACAGTAACCAGCCTTTCTTTTTCATATCATTCTCCTCTTACCAGCCCCTTGGAATGTTCACAGGAATCAAATTTAAGCTCAGTTATATGAGTATTGCTAGTGGAAATAAGGTTATGGGAAACAATAAGTCATTCTATAAACGTGCACATCTAGAGAAAATACGGTTTCATGCTATTTTTGACATTGAATAAGTTATTTTAAAATTTTATAATGATACATGTGTAATAGTTTTCAATGAAATAATTACTAGTTACTGATGACATGAAACAAAGACAACCAAACTAAAGCTTTCATAGAAGTTTGCAGTTTAAAAACCAGAAGAAAACTAAAACTGTATCAAGAATTTGATCTCAACCGGCTGTAAACAGCATCCAAAATACATCAAAGGGGCATGTCAGGACTAAGAATTCTTCTTATGAGAACAACCCCCAAAAAAATCTCCTAGGTAAAGGTGAGTGAATTTAGATCTCAACCTGCTAAAAACTTAGTGGTTAAAGGGATATAAAAACTCCCCCTAAATAAAGTGAGTAACTCAGAGGTATTGATGTGGCTTCACCGGTTATCATGCAGCACCCGAGTAGCCCCGTGCATGCCGTCAACCTTCATAAAGCCAACGAAAGGTATAAACCCCATGGCTAAAACCCGAAGAGATTTAAGTGTACGGATGAGGTACGTATGAAAAGAAGCGCGCTGCCTGCAAGCTGAGCTGTCCAGACAGTCCAAGCTGCGTTAGGACATTACTGCGGCAGGGCACTGAGTCAGTGCAGCATTGCTCCTGCAGTTACCTGATGGACGGACTGGAACCAGCCTTCCCAAAAACCAGGCAAGCACTGAAACAACTCTGAAACTTCCATCTCATGGAATTGTTTACATTAACCAGCCTCTCCTCACATTTGCAATACAAGAATACAGTGAGCAAATCAATCCGGTTAGCAATTCAATTGCTTCTCTTAGCTCTAAGGAACATGACTCTAGCTAAACAGAATTTCCCCAAGCTCTACAAAGTTTTAGGAGTCTCCTGCAGACTCTTGGATAACCGACCTGCTTATAGGTCAGTTTTATTTATATTTCATGAAATTATAAAGCTTTCTAACATTTCTCAAGCCTGAAGGAAAGAGTATCCTTCTCCCCTTTCCCCTTCAATGAAGTTCCAGCAGCTGAGGAACTCCATCTCCAAATTCCCAGAACAGAATACACTACTACTGCTCCTTCACAGGCTGGCCAGAAGGAAAAAAAAATTTGAAACAAGAACCACTAGTCACAGCAACTTAACACTTCATCAATTCATGCTTAGAACTAAGAACAGATACAAACCTTGTGTGTTCTTGAAGGACATAATCGCTTGCCTGTAGGGATTTGGTGTATCTGGAGCATCAGTCAGATTAGCCAAGACCAGCAGAAGCAGCAGACTCTGGTTAGCTAGAGGGGAGCACTGCTCCAGCTGCGGCGTTGGTTTGCTCCCCACCCCACCTAGAGTGAAGACTGTCCACAGGCCAGCTAGAGAGAAAAGGCAAAAAAAAAAATAATTGTAACTGTTCACATATTAATGAACAAAGCTTCTTCAGAGGAAAAGACAGCATCTGACACACAGGTAGAGAGAAGAGGGGAAAACAATCCACCCCTATACAATGAGATGACAGGTCTGGCTACTCCATTTCTCAGAATGAATGTTTCAGGAGCGACAAGGCAGTGGGCAAAGAGAGGTGGGAATTGAAAGATTGCTGGAAATTCAAGAAAATTAAGTCATAGGAATATATGAAAAGGAAATTAGGAGAAGTGAAATAAAAGCCTATCTTTGAAGGGGAGTCCTGCTCATGGCAGGGGGGTTGGAGTAGATGACCTCTAAAGGTCCCTTCCAACCCAAAGCATTCTATGATTTATGATTCTATAAGGGGAATCTATTCTATAAATTCTATAAACACCGAGCAGATACCAGCTTAAGGGTTCGTGTAGCAAACCTGACAACGCTAACATATTAGGAGAGGAAAAGGAGCTTGTACGTTGCCTTTTTAATAAAACCGACTTGGCCCAGCATGCAGCATTTTTGTCATGTATCCTATTTTTAAAAACCCCTAAATTTTAGGCAAAGCATAGTAAAAAAACCCTAATACTTCTCATGCTAGAACCTCCAGATTGAGAGGCCTGTAGAGACCATCATCATTGCTCATTACTGTGGGTAGACAACATAATAGCAAATCAAACTTCTTGGAAAAAAAGACAGGATGAACAGCAATTTAAATTCTAAGGTATTGTTCAACTCAGCCTCATATTTTTGGATTCCTACAGAAGACAAAACAACTTGAAAAAGCACTCCAGTTGGAAGTACTTTGCTCTGATATACCTTTTGAAGGGATTGCATATCGGATGTAAAAGTATGGAAGTACAAACTGGTTACAATCATTTGAAGTTAAAAATCTAGTGACAAAGAAAGAAAAGCTTGAAGTGACAAATCACTATCGATACTGTCAGAAACCCAGACTGATTGATTCCTCTTGGGTAAACAAGTTTTTGTTGTCTTACAACTGCCTCAAAAATACACATGTAACAAAGCACCAAAACTTCAGTCATTTTAGACCCACAAAAAAGTATTAGGTACAAAAGTGCGAATACCCCATCATTCCACACCGACTCTCAGTTCTTCGCTCACTCACTATAGAATCACAGAATGGTTTGGGTTGGAAGGGACCCCTAGAGGTCACCCAGCCCAACCCCCCTGCAGGAGCAGGGACACCTTGAACCACATCAGGTTGCTCACAGCCCCGTCCAACCTGGCCTGGAATGGTCCCAGGGATGGGGCCTCCACCCCCTCTCTGGGCAACCCCTGCCAGGGTTTTACTACCCACTATAGGAAGAACACGTGTTAGAATACCTTTCCCTATATGTAGGTGCATACATACGGTGCATGTACAGCTCCAGTATTAAGGCTGCACCTGTAGGCTGCTCATTAAAACTCTCATTATCAGACTGTTTAAACTTTGATGGTTGAGCCTGAAGGGCAGAGTCATTGTCATACTTAATCCTAACAGCACTAAAAAAATTAATTCCAATACTAAACTCCTGCATTTTAAATTCCTGTTCCTAATTACAGCAGCATTGGTGAACCAAAGTTGACCAGCTACGTGCCCAAATACTGATTAACGGAAGACTGGAAGGGAGAACGGGCAGCAGGGGAGGATTAAAGGCCCTTCAGTCTCCTCCAGCAAGTCCACAAGTCCGTATTTCCTTGCCAGCGCTCATGAGACTGTATCACGTTGGGGAAAAAAAAAAAAAAAAAAAAAAAAAAAAAAAAAGCACCAAAGCTGAAACAGAGATGCTGCAGACTCAGCATTATTGAAGAAAAAAGATAAAACTTGCACCCCCCCATTGCTGTGGTGACCCATGGCAACTTCAGTGTCACTGGGCCTCTACCTTGATCACATCTGGGCTCCTGATACATTTCCAGGTGATAAGAAGCAGCCCCTCCCAATCACATTGGATTAAATTCATACAATCATTTAGGTTGGGAAAAGACCTTTCAGATCAAGCCCAACCGTTCCCCTACCCCTGCCATCCCACCACTAAACCCTGGCCCTAAGCACCTCGGCTGCCCGGCTGTTAAATCCCTCCAGGGATGGGGACTCAGCCCCTTCCCTGGGCAGCCCCTTCCAGTGCTTAATTCATCCCCAAATGCCTGCTTAGCACTTCATTTTTTTGCGTGTATCTTGAGAATTTATGGCAGAGACTGAGAATCTCAGCAAATCATTCAGTTAATAGGCTGAAGTCTTGAATCATAGAATCATAGAATGTTTTGGGTTGGAAGGGACCCCCAGAGGTCACCCAGCCCAACCCCCCTGCAGGAGCAGGGACACCTTGAACCACATCAGGTTGCTCACAGCCCCGTCCAACCTGGCCTTGAATGTTTCCAGGGATGGGGCCTCCACTACCTCTCTGGGCAACCTGTTCCAGTGGTTTACCACCCTCATTGTCAAGAATTTCTTCCTTATATCTAGCCTACACCTACCCTGTTTTAGTTTAAAACCATTACCCCTTGTCCTAACACAGCTGGCCCTACTAAAAAGATTTTCCCCATCTTTCCTATGGGCCCCCTTTAGGTATTGAAAGGCCGCAATCAGGTCTCCCCGCAGCCTTCTTTTCTCCAGGCTGAACACCCCCAACTCTCCCAGCCTGGCCTCATAGGAGAGGTGCTCCGGCCCTCAGATCATTTTAGTAGCCCTCCTCTGGCCCCGCTCCAACAGGTCCATGTCCTCCTGGTGCTGAGGGCTCCAGAGCTGGACGCAGTACTCTAGGTGAGGTCTCACCAGAGCTGCGTAGCGGGGCAGCATAACATCATACAGCATAACAGTAAGAAATAAGCTCACCTTTTAAAAAGACCCCAAAATTCTTATTTCCTTTTTTTTTAATTAATGCTGAAATTAAAAATTAATAATAACACATTTCCTTAAGACAGAAAAATGAAGAAAGTTTAGTTTTCAGTCTTCTAGTCTGCGAGATTCAAGGTGCATGGGACAAAAACCTGTAAGTCATTGGAATGCAAAACGTAAGCACAGTATAACAAATGAAAAGAATTTGAAGCACTCGTAGCCCTACAAAACTTCAAACCAGCCGAAGAGTATTTTTCTTCAAATGTAATTATAGAGTCAGATTTTGTAATAAACCTGCGCTCCCTTCATCAACACTCTGCAAGGCAATTACTGCCATGTCAAGGGCAAGGAAACTCATGCCATTCAGTATTAAGCGGGTTGAAGGAATTCTTGTAATAAAAAGCGCTATAATTACAGCCTTCTTAGCAAAAATTTCATGTTACATGAACAATCCTTTATCACTGTGGTTTTGATCCACTGTCCTGAAATCAGAACGAAGCTTAATAAAAATGCTGACCGTGAAGTGAGCTTCTAAATTCACATGAGTTATTCGGATAGGTAACACGCAAAGAAATTCTTTAAAAAAAAAAAAAAAGGGAAATAATTATATAGTTATCATCATTCGTTAAATGAAATCAAATTCAGCACATTTCCTCTCTTAAAGTAAGTTTAGTGTAGTTCTCGGCTAAGACAGCATTTTAAATTTCCACCACCCCACCCTTCCATGCCTGGCATCTACCATTACTACACCTTTCCTCAATAGTGAGGAAAAGAGGGATATGGCCAAAGTGCTGGCGAGTAAGTTGAATCTTCCACCAGGGAGAATGAGGTAATTATGTCCAAGAGAAATCTGCACGTTGATCTATGACCCAAGTAACCTCCCCAAGTTGTGTCTCTTGTTGGCCAAGTGTATTCCTCCAGAAAAACAATCCCATGCTAATGGGTTCATAATATTCCTTTCAGTTCCAAAGTGCAATGGCAAATTAGGTGCTAAGTATTGGTTGGTGCTCCCAACCTACTGGTTACCAGGCATTTCTAAGGAAAATATTGTTTCTGATCATTAACAGCAGCTTAAAGTGCTAAATAGATAAAGACCTTTGAAAGACAGAGAGATAAGTCGTCAGCATTTCTAGCTGTATTCTCCATATTCACAATATTAGAAGTATCACATTGCTACATCTGGTTTTCCATTTAGGTCTATGTCAAAATTATTAAGGTATATTTAATTTTTTTAGCAAGAGAAAGAAACCTAAAGTAATGCTGCAACCCCCTAGAAGCTCTCCTTACCATCTTCTTTTCAAAACTAAAGTTACAATTAACAGAAAACTAAATATAAAAAGAATATACACTGATACAAAAAAAAAAGTACCCAGTATCACACTTCAGATTCTCCTTCACTGGCACATCAAGGAGAAACAGAATAAAAGGAAGAAAATCTCCTGTTTAAAATTCCTGTTTAAGCCAGTAGCATAGCCATAGGTGGCTGTAACTGTACTAGTGCTGCCTGGCATCATTAAAAGCATGGAGTAAAATTTGCCTAGACATTTTAACATATAGCGCTTGGATTTCTTTCATGTTTAAATTTCACTTTAAATTTCACTCATATTCTTTTGTCATTTTAGTATATATCCCAAGGGTAATGCAAATTACAGAAGTTTTCTTAAAGCTGTCTGTATCTCTGGGCACTGGCAAAGATGAGCTACAATTCTCAAAACTGACCAACTGAACTGCAAGAAGGATGAAGGGGGTGGATTGCCTGCAACAACAGTTCAATGTCCTGATGGAGACCGGTGACAAGTGGTGTCCCTCAGGGGTCCATACTAGGACCGGTGCTGTTTAATATATTCATCAATGACATAGACAGCGAGATCGAGTTTACCGTCAGCAAGTTTGCAGATGACACCAAACTGAGTGGTGTGGCTGACACACCAGAAGGATGGGATGGCATCCAAAGAGACCTGGACAAGCTGGAGAGATGGGCCTGTGTGAACCTCATGAGGGTCAACAGGGCCAAGTGGAAGGTCCTGCACCTGGGTCAGGGCAACCCCTGGTATCAATACAGGCTGGGGGAAGAAAGGATGGAGAGCAGCCCTGCCCAGAGGGACTTGGGGGCACTGATGGATGAAAAGCTGGACATGAGCCGGCCATTGGCACTGGCAGCCCAGAAGCCAACCCTACCCTGGGCTGCAGCAGGAGAAGCGTGGCCAGCAGGACGAGGGAGGGGATTCTGCCCCTCTGCTCTGCTCTGGGGAGACCCCCCCTGGAGCCCTGCGTCCAGCTCTGGAGCCCTCAGCACAAGGAGGACATGGACCTGTTGGAGCGGGGCCAGAGGAGGGCTACTAAAATGCTCCGAGGGCTGGAGCCCCTCTGCTCTGGGGCCAGGCTGGGAGAGTTGGGGGTGTTCAGCCTGGAGAAGAGGAGGCTGCGGGCAGAGCTGAGTGCGGCCGGTCAGGGCTTAAAGGGGGCTTAGAAGAAAGACAGGGATGGACTTTTTAGCAGGGCCTGTAGCAATAGGACAAGGGGTGATGGTTTGAAACTAAAAGAGGGGAGATTCAGACTGGATAGAAGGAAGAAATTGTTTACAGTGAGGGTGGTGAGACACTGCAACAAGTTGCCCAGAGAGGTGGTGGAGGCCCCATCCCTGGGAACTTTCCAGGTCAGGTTGCATGGGTCTCTGAGCAACCTGATGGAGTTGAAGATGTCCCTGCTCACTGCAAGGGGGTTGGGCTGGGTGACCTTCAAAGGTCCCTTCCAACCCAAACCACCTGATGATACTAATAGTCTATGAATAATGTCATGAACCCAGGTGCTTCTGAAGCTCTATAAATTCTGAAAACCTCTACGTTACGGACTACTACCTTTCTGGTGCTAGCTGTAAGTGACAAAGTGAATAATCCTTAACCCTAAAACAGTCTCTTTGACATTTATGTATTTGGATCACTTCTTCCGCCTATAGAATTTACCGTTTCCTGCAAAACACTTGTAATCTCTTTTTAATTGCAATTCTTTACTATAACTTTATTTCGGTCAATTCCACATGGAACCACATTACTAGAATTTTTGTCAATTAGAGAAATATTAAAATTTTGCCAATGATATCTGGCAAATACACAGATGCTTTGAGAAGGAACAGACTGCTTTTATCTTTGAAACAGAATGAGAAGATCCATTTTTTTCCTTCTTTTCCCCAAACTATCCATCACAGCTTCTTTTTTTTTTTCCCCCCTGTCCATACAATTCTATGTAAGGCCCAGCAAGGAAAGCAGGTCTTGCTTAAGAGCAAGGTATGTTTTTTTGTAGTAGAAATCTGAGGTCTTCAGTAAGATGGTAGAAACACTGTTCATAGCCATGCAAACAAAGCCAGGATTTTAATCAAGTTTGACAGCCTGTGGAACAACACTTAATGGCAAAACTAAGTTATGACACATTCATCAAAAAAGAACTTTCTTTCATCAGACTGTTATTTAATGCAAACACAATTCGGCAGAAATCTCAGCCTAATGCTCTGCCCTCTCTTACACAACAACATGAAGATACAAATAAGGTTCCTGTTTGTACCTACTTGGAGAACAGTTTAAATTCACTTATTTACTTCCATGTGACTAAGCAAAATTCCAAGAGCTTGATTTTACAGATGTTTTAAAACCAAAAGACAGGTACTTTAAAAATTTACTCCTTATAAAGCATTGAAATTTATAGCCAACTGGACTTCTAGCACTCCATACCATTATTTCAAGTTAGTGTATCAACAAACTGGGAGCTATAATTAATTTGTGAGCTTTCTTGGGCTATTTATTAAACTAGTTGTAATTCTTCCACAAAACACATCTTATTCACTTTCCAACCTTCAGTGAAAAGGCTTGGAATATAAACCCTCTGAGCTCTCTCCCTGGGAAGAGCATTACATTAATGCAGAGGATATTGGTGCTACTTATATCAAAGTATATTCCTGGGAAAAGAAGAATTTTTTTTTATTTTTTATTTAATAGCAGGTCCAAAATGCAATCATATTAATAACGGAACTTCATCAAGTTTTCCTTTGAATAGCTTATCCTTCATAAAGTTTAAAACACAGGCATTAAATTTCATTTAATGCTGGCATAGCCTTTTTGAGTATGCTCATTTCTCTCATTGCTGGAGCTTGGTAACAGAGCAGATCCCTTCCTCGTTCCCCCATACACACAACCCACGCCCTATCCTACATTATTAGCATCCTGCCAATGAGTTTTATTGCTTTTAAAACTACTTTGCAGATTAAGGTGCAGCCCCAGGCTGCTTTCAAGATTGAAAAGGAAGAAGAGTTTTGGTAAACATGAAGATCTTCAAAAGATCTTCTTGATCTCTTCCTGTCATTTTAATGTTTCCAAAATGACAATCCTGTTCCCTTGTTGCAAAAATGGAAAGAACAGACGTAAATGAGGCTAGAGAACTCAGTAAAAAGAGCATTAAATATCAGAAAGAAAACCCAACCACAAAAACCCCACCAAACAGACCTAACCTATGTTTCAATAATCTGTTTAAATCAAGTCCTAGCTCCACACCCTGCTTTCCTACTTACAAAACTTTCAGCATCCAGAAGACTGTTCAATGCTGCAACAACATGTAAAGCAGCAGTAAATATAGATGATGGCTACATACTTTTTAGGAAAGGCAGGCCAGCAAGGCAAGGTACTGGAGTTGCTCTTCACGTGAGAGCACAACTGGAACATATCGAACTCTGCTAGGGGTGGATGAAGAATGAGTCAATAGCTTATGGGTAAGAATTAAGGGACAGACTAACACATGTGACACTGTTGTGGGTGTTCACTACAGGCCACCTGATCAGAAAGAGGAAGCCAATAAGGTGTTCTACAGACAGCTGAAAGTAGCTTCACAATCACAGGCCCTGGTTCTCACAGGGGACTTCAACCACCCTGGTATCTGTTGGAAAGACAACACAGCTAGGCACACACAGTCCAGGAGGTTCCTGCAGAGCACTGATGATAATTTTTTCATGCAGGTGGTGGAGGAGCCAACGAGGAGAGGTGGGCTGCTGGACCCTGTACTAACAAACAAAGGACTGGCTGGGGATGTGAAGGTTGGCTGCAGCGGCCAAGAGATGGTGGAGTTCAGGATCCTGCATAGAGGAAGCAGGGCAGTAAGTAGGATTACAGCCCCAGACTTCAAGAGAGCTAACTTTGGCCTCTTCATGGACCTACTTGGAGGAATCCCATGGGTTATGGCTATAGAAGGTAAGGGGGTCCAAGAGAGCTGGTTAACATTGAAGCATGACCTCCTCCAAGCTCAAGATCAATGCATCCCTATGAGCAAGAAATCAAGCAAAGGGGGCAGGAGACCTGCATGGATAAGCAAGGAGCTTCTGACAAAACTCAAATGGAAGAAGGAAGTTTACGGAATTGGAAAATGGGCCAGGCCACTCTGGCATACTCTGACAGCATTCCAATATTACTAATCAATGACCTAGATGAAAGGACAGAGCGGACCCTCAGCAAGTTCGCCAGCGACACAGAACTGGAAGAAGCAGCTGATATACCAGAAGGCTGTGCTGCTGTTCAGCAAGACCTGGACAGGCTGGAGAGTTGGGCGGAGAGGAACCTGATGAAGTTCAACAAAGCCAAGGGCAGGGTCCTGCATGTAGGGAGGAAAAACCCCATGCACCAGTACAGGTTAGTGGTTGACCTGCTAGAAAGCAGCTCTACAGAGAAGGACCTGGGAGTCCCAGAGGACAAGTTAACCATGACCCAACTATGTGCCTTTGTGGCCAAGAGGGCCAATGGTATCCTGGGGTGCATTAGGAAAAGTGTGGCCAGCAGATCAAGGGAGGTTCTCCTCCCCCTCTACTCTGCCCTGTTGAGGCCACATCTGGGGTACTGCATCCAGTTCTGGGCTCTCCACTTCAGGAAAGACAAGGAACTACTGGAGAGAGTCCAGAGGAGGGCAACACAGATGATGAGGGGACTGGAGCATCTTTCTTATAAGAAAAGGCTGAGAGAGCTGGGTCTGTTTAGCCTGGAAAAGAGGAAAGTGAGAGGGGAATCTTATCAATGCTGGGTCAGTGTCAGGAGGATGGGGCCAGACTCTTTTCAGTGGTGCCTAGCAACAGGATAAGAGGCAACAGGCACAAACTGAAACACAGCAAGTTCCATCTGAATGTGAGGAAAATCTTTGAAGGTGACAGAGCACTGGAACAGGCTGCCCAGAGAGGCTGTAGTCTCCTGGAGATACTCAGTACACACCTGGATGCAATTCTGTAGAACCTGCTCTAGGTGAACCTGATTTAGCAGGGGGTTTGGACTTGATGATCTCCATAGGTCCCTTCCAACCCCAACCATTCTGTGATTCTGAAGAACTAAAGCAAAAGTGATTTTCATTGCATCTAATTGATACCATCATGTACTTCCCCTACCAAAACCAGTGAATAACGTATTATTCAAAAACATTACAATTACTATTTCATTCTTACTGCATTCAAGCAGCAGCTTTGGGAACTTGAGGGTTGGTTTTTTATTATTTAATGCTTATTATGTGTGTCACATTTCTTAAGTCAATTCAATGGTTCTTACATTGTGGTCTGATGAACACTTTCTGGTGGCCCATGGAGAGCTGGCAGTTCATGTTGTGCTGGCTCTTGTCCTTGTTTCCAGCTGCTACATTGTGTTAGAAGAAAGCTAAAAATACATAAATACTTTCCTACGATTACTTTTCCATGTAAGCAATTTCTCAAGTTGCCACGGAGATGTTATGTGATAATGAATGGGAGAGGAAAAAGTGGTCCATGGAATCATAACTGGGAGAGGTTGGATCAGTGAAGAAACTGCTGTATCAAGATACAGTTCACATAAAGTCTCAAGTAAAAGTTGTTTTGTACTTTATAAGCACGTCCTTAACATCTCAGCTCTCTATTTAAGCAACTTAAAACTGCACCAGGAGTGCAGGAGGAGCACCAGGTATACTTGCTTAAAAAGACTATAAAATCAGCAGCTACATTAATTTCAGGAAAGTCCCACTGCAAGTTTTTGGAAGATTCATGACAGTAAGAAACTAGCAAAGCTGAAATATAGGAAATACGGGATTGATTTTTATGTGGTTAACGAACTTGCACGTTAAGTATTCCATCCTCAAGCAACATTAAACTCATAAGGAGCATAATAATAATAAGCATAATAAGCAAACCACAATCTGACTGAAAAAATGGACCTGATTAGACTGTAGATTTTTTGCGTAGGGAAATTCTAAAATTCAGAAGCGTAAAAATGGCTGTCCTAAATATTACAGTAACTTTTTCAGCTGACACAAGTTTTTATAGATGATAAGATTTATGCAGCATCTTATCTGACATAGTAATACAAATGACAAGAGTAACAATTTTTAATTTTCAGCAATATTGTTCATGCTCTCCACTGTCTGGCACTTGACTAACAGAATTAACCCAAGCTAGCTTGCAACAAAGGAGGAAATACTTTTAAAACCAACTACAAATGAATAGTTTCTGGCTGACACACAGGCTAGCAAAACAAATTCACATTTCATATACTGGTAAGCTAACTGGTTTCTAAGTCATCAGCAGGCTGCAGGAAGAATTCCCACGTGGGAGATACTGAATGTAAAAGCTTGTGTGCAGTGCTGTAAGCATTTTGAGACAACAGCTATGTACCAGTCCATCTTGACTCTTATTTACTGTTTGGAATATAGGAATGGTAAAGGATGTATAGCATAGTAAATGCATGATCAGTTCAAACAGGTTATCTAGGCTTAAAATCCTGTCAAGCTCCCACTTAGTCCTTGGTGAAAAGTGCTGTGCAAGGTCAAAGCCACACATGTCTTAACAACTTACACAGTAGATTGCCACGGTCTTTATTTCAGGTGCTCTATTATATTTCAGGTGCTTTAATATTATTATACTTTATTTTCAGTATTTAATTCCTAAATACTATAGAAAACTGACTACAATGCCATAGAAAGATTAAGAACATGTTTTAGATTATGTCTTTAAATGTCTAAAAAAACCCCCAAAAACCAACCCCGTAGAAGACATTTTAAAAACAAGTTATTTTCTTCTCATCAAATCAGTGCAACAGAACCACTAAGACTGGCTCATTGAAATACATGACTGAGTACAACTTATTTGTTTGAGGTTTTTCACACCTAATAATACTATTCTAACAGAGACAAGTATTTCATCCTACTTGCCAAGAACAGCAGGAGGTAGTCATTTCTGTGAAACCAAGCTCTGCAACACAAACTCTGCTGCCTGCCCCGCTCCTGATCACAGCCTTGCCAGGCATAGCCCAGTTTGTGTGCATGTGTATCCAAATTTTTAAAATGCACCCCAGGCACCTGATTTTTGCCTGGACCCATTGCTTCCTGCAATGATGCAGCAAAACAGGAAAGCTGCAGGGAACAGCTGAGCTATAGGAGCCACTGGGGAAAAAAAAAAAAAAAAAAGACAGCCTAGCAAATCTCCAAATAAACTCTCCGAAAGCCACAGCACCGAGAAGCACCAATGTGTCCGAGTAGGCCAGGGCCGTGATGTCATTAACACATTCTGGAAGCAGTTTTTCAGGAAATGAATCATGGAAGCAAGTGAAATGCGAAGACCTATTAGGTAACTGTGTTCATCCCCTACCCATGCAACAGAGTTCCCTCCAGTACATTTTGTTATTCTATCCAGTCTAATTTTAAGGGACTAGTAATGGAGCTTGAACCACATCCTTTGGGAAGAGTGTTCCATAACCTAATAAACCTCAATGTTAAGATTTTTTTCCTAATATTCAGCCTAAGCATTACTTTGTTCAACTTCATCTACTTATTCCTATAAGAGGTTGTATGTAACACCATAAAACATTTCTTCCCCTGTTCAGTGTTTACAGCCTTTAAATAAAAGGCACAGTCATGTCGTCTTTGTTGCCTCGCCAGATTATATACACAGCTTTTTCTTTCCTTTCTTTGAAAGTCTTTCCCACTTTGCTTCCTGCGATTAATCCCAGCTCCAGCACTTTGCACAACCTCTCAAACATCACTGCACTGAAAAAGATTACAAATACTCAACTGCATAGATTTAATATAATAAACAAGCATATTCTTCAATTCACTGCAAAAATAGTGTTTATTTCATTTTAAACTCTTTATCCTCTTTTTTATCACTAGATTTCAGGAGTTCTTACTGTGACATCTAAAACAATATAGACTTTTTTCAGGGCAACCCTCCCCCCAACTATGCCATTAAATTACCTAATTTAAGACCACCACCTTCTCCCAAGAGCTGGAAGCTCAGTTGCAGACCCACATTCCCATCACAGCTTTTGACACCATGGCTGTATCAGAAACCTATAAAGCCACCTCTAAAAAAATTATTTCATCTGAAAACCTACAGAAACATTAATAAACAAAGTCAACACCTTTAAACTGTCTCACTGAAGTTACTCATTTAAAGTTTCCAGATGGGGTCTACTTCTCTTACGCGCACACAGATGCTGAAGAACGGGAGAGCTTTGTTAGCTGGAAACCTCCAAGACATTTTTAGTACCTGCAACATAAACCTGAGTAGTAGACATATCTGGTAACAGACACCTTGGAGAATTAAATAACGCAAATGACAGACCACGTTCCTGAATCAAAAGGCTATAAAGTTGCCAAATAAAGCTGGAAATAACTCTAATAAACTATTAATTCACTTCAAGAAATATATTTGAAAAAAAGTATAGAAAGGGAACATCTTAAGGAAGGAAATCCTCACATTTTTATTAGCTCTGCTCCCGGCAACATCTATTTCAACTCCTCACAAGCGATAAAATTTCTGAGATGGAACAGTATTTCTGTCCAGTACAACTGAAGCTGCAAATGTGACCACAATATAAAAAAAAAAAAGGTTTTATGGTATTATATAAGAACACAATACCACAGTATTATGACTACTTGAAACCTGGGAAACTAAGTGCATGCTAGAAGAGGGTGAGAGAGAGGAAAATGCATGAGAAAAGTGGGAAAAAGTGCAAATCGACCCAGCGTTGGATTTAATTTTACAACAACTGTCTGACTCAATCAGCTATCAGCCTTGGACCAGCAACCTCAAGCCAACAACAAACTTGCATAGCAAGACATGAAAAAGGACTTGTTGGGGTTTTTTGGCTTTTTTGGGTTGTTTTTTCTTTGGGGGTGGTGGTGGTTTGTTCTTTGGGGGATTTTTTTTGGGGGGGGGGGGGGGGTGAAATTTGTTGTTTGTTTTGTTTTTTTTAATAGAAAACTCCTCTGGCTTTTGCCCAGCACACTGTGCTGGTACGTTATCGCTGTGGTCAGAACAGGAGGGAGCACAGTCAATGTGTATCATCCCCCTGACAGTGGGATTTTCAGTAACATATTTTATCAACAGGATCAGACAAAATTGGGGACAGAAACAAACATGGAAACATGTTAAAAAAAAAAATCTTGGCACAGTGAGAGCAACATTTACTCGCAGCATTGACTTTGACAACAAAATGATCAAATTAGTTCACTGAAGAAAAACACTACCAGGACCAAACCGATGGCTCAAAGAAACCAGATGAAGAGGATGGAAAAGACAGAAGTTTTAGAAGTCGAGTAGAAAGGAAGAAATAATTTTTCAGCGCATAAGATCACAGGATGATTCAGGCTGGAAGGGACCTCAGGAGGTCTTTGGCCCAAACTCCTGCTCCAAGCAGGGGCAGCTATGGGGTCATACCAGGTTGCTCAGGGCTTCATCCAGCTGAGTCTTGGAAAATTCCAAGGATGGAGATGGCACAACCTCACTGGGCAGCCTGCTCCACTGCTTGACTGGCCTCATGGTCCTCACACAAGTATTTCCATAGGATTCCAGAATGTCTAATTTTCTTTTCAAACTAATTCTTCATTTATAAAATGGAAAAAAAAAAAATCCCTTCCAATCCTACACATTTAGAACAGGATTAAGGGAGAAGGAAGACAAGCAACAAAAAAGTTTTCAGAAGTAAAAAAATTAATTTTTCAAGAAGAATGAGAACAGTCAACCATTGGAATAATCCCCCCAGGGGAGGGCTTGACTCTGCCACACTGGACACTTTCAAGCCTCAGCTGGACAGGGTGCTGGGCCATCTTGTCTAGACTGTGCTCTTGCCTAGCAAGGTTGGACCAGATGATCCTTGAGGTCCCTTCCAACCTGGGATTCTATGATTCTAAGAAAAATGAGATGTAGTGACACTGATATCTGATTTTATAATTTCACTTCATTCCTCCCTCTACCCTCAACAGATTTAAAGCCAGGTGCAGAGGATTGTCGGGGAAATGACTTTAAGATGGGTATGTGCTCAAAGAAGAGGTGTTTTGAATTAACTGGAGAACACCTTTAAACCTAGTGCTGGCACATGCAAACATTTAAAACAAACAAAATACTACTTTTACTTCCCAGGGTCAAAGTTACTTTTACTAATACAAAACCAGCAATTCAAACACTTGTCAGCTGTACTTGCCAGTCATTTCTCTTGCAAAGAAGCCGCTAGGTACTACGCAGCAATCTAAGCTACGCCTACCTCTGTGCAAGGCATCATAATATGCACATAGGGAAAGCATGCGTCTGTTTAAAGTGTTTATAATAGAGACTAGAAGGAAAAATAGAAACCCTGAAAGGCATAGAGAAAAAAAAAAACATATTAAGAAGATAATTACGTTTATTATACTGTATAATAGAATCACAGAATCATTTAGGTTGGAAAAGCCCTTTCAGATCGTCAAGCGTAACCGTTCCCCTACCCCTGCCATCCCACCCCCAAACCCTGGCCCTCAGCACCTCGGCTGCCTGGCTGTTAAATCCCCCCAGGGGTGGGGACTTGACCCCTTCCCTGGGCAGCCCCTTCCAGCCCCTGACAGCCCTTTGGGGAAGGAATTGTTCCCCAGGCCCAACCTCACCCTGCCCTGGCACAACTTGAGGCCCTTGCCCCTCGTCCCATCGCCCCTGCCCTGGGAGCAGAGCCCGACCCCCCCGGCTCCCCCCTCCTCTCAGGCAGTTGTAGGGAGCCATGAGGGCTCCCCTCAGCCTCCTCTGCTCCAGGCTGAACCCCCCCAGCTCCCCCAGACGCTCCCCAGCAGCCTGGGGCTCCAGACCCCTCCCCAGCTCCGCTGCCCTTCTCTGGACACGCTCCAGCCCCCCCAGGGCCTTCGGGGAGGGAGGGGCCCAACCCTGACCCCAGCAGTCGAGGGGCGGCCCCCCCAGTGCCCAGCACAGGGGCACGCTCCCTGCCCTGCTCCTGCTGGCCACACCACCCCTGATACAAGCCAGGATGGCGCTGGCCCTCTTGGCCACCTGGGCACCCTGCTGGCTCATATTCAGCCGCCTGTTGACCAACACCCCCAGGTTCTTTTCTTGATTAAGGAATGTATCATGTAGTCCATCAAGGTGAATTTACAAGCCTGGTCTAGCTATAAACAGCTTGAATATTTTGACAAAGACAGTAGTCAGGGTAGTGCATGGTGATACTTGGAAACAAATCCACAACGATCACACTTGTGCTACCCTAGACAATAACTCCTCTGCAGCCACGTCAGTAGTGGGCAGAGAAACAATTTACTAGAAGTAATCAGTATTGTCAGTTTGGATATGGTGTAATGCTAAGACAATATTCTGAATTTAACAAAGCACTGGAAGACTAAAAGTGAGAAGTCTTTCAAGGGTTGGGTGTCCAAAAGTGCTCCATACACCACATACAGACATTTCCAGAAGAAATTATCTCCCATTTACGCACCGCAGAAGACGTTTTAGATCTCCAAGTAGCTATCTTGGTAGAACATAAAGTATGAACCATAAGAACAACTGGAGCTGCTGACTGCCAGACATTTCTGGAAGTCTGATTGCTATTTACTGGAGAGTTGAAGCCAAAAGTTTTTAAATAGCTCCTAGCTGACTGCAGAATACTATCTGGATTTATCCTGATAACCTTGTCCTCAAATTATTTTTGGTTTACTGTGCACTCAGGGAATTACAAGTATTTGTTATCACAAATTTATGCACACCTTGATTAACCTTCCTTCCAGAGAGGGGGAAGAGAATCCTTTTAAAGCCCACTTAACAGAACAGGGCTGCCAGCATGAATTCTTCTCCATAGCAAAAGGGCCAAATATTATTTTAATTTTTTTTATGTAGATAGAATCATTTGGGGGTTTATGTATGTGTATATAAATAATATTTTATGTGATGACAACATTTATTAATATGAATTATAAAATATAATTTCTTTATAAAATATTAATAGAATATATCAACTATTAACATATAAATAAGGCAAAATCCTGAAGTACTCATAATTTAGCGATACACATTTGTAATGCATGCATTAAGTGCAAATTTTCTCCAAGTACAAGGGCTTCTCCCATGGGCTGGTATTCCATGCAAATGGGCTCTGCTGCACTTCAAACACAACGCAAGACCTAACTGAAAAATGCAGCGTTCAGTTACTGAAACAAATGGTAATAAAAGTTTGCAACGCTTTCTTGTTCTTCACCTATTGCAATGTCGATCTGTTCCAATCATGAGCCACAAGATACACAAGCGACAGATGTTCACAATTTCAGGCAACTGCAAAAATCATAGAATCACTGAATCATGAAGGTTGGAAAAGACCTCCAAGATCACCAGGTCCAACCGTCAACCCAACACCACCACGCCTACTAAACCATGTCTCAAAGTGCTGCGTCTACATGTTTTTTGAATGCCTCCAGGGATGGGGACTCCACCACCTCCTCTGGGCAGCCCGTTCCAAATGGTTGTCCATGCTGTGCTTCAGTTCCCTTCCCTTCTTTATGCAGATGATACCAAAATGCTTACTCATGGGCATCCATATTTTCTATGCCTTAGATGATCCTATCGTAAATGAGAGCACTCAAATTTTCCTTTTTACCACTGATCTTTATTTCCTGGATTCCAGTATTATTTTAAATAGTGCTAATCAGGGTATGAGTATTAACTGAAGCACCTCTCCTATGAGGCCAGGCTGGGAGAGTTGAGGGTGTTCAGCCTGGAGAAGAGGAGGCTGTGGGCAGAGCTGAGTGCAGCCGGTCAGGGCTTCAAGGGGGCCCATAGGAAAGGGGAGGACAAGCTTTTTAGCAGGGCCAGCTGGGACAGGACAAGGGGGGATGGTTTTAAACTAAACCAGGGGAGGTTTAGACTGGATGTAAGGAATAAATTTCTTTACACTGAGGGTGGTGAGACACTGGAATGGGTTGCCCAGAGAGGGGGTGGAGGCCCCATCCCTGGGACCATTCCAGGCCAGGTTGGACTGGGCTGTGAGCAACCTGATGTGGTTCAAGGTGTCCCCTGCTCCTGCAGGGGGGTTGGGCTGGGTGACCTCTAGGGGTCCCTTCCAACCCAAAACATTCCATGATTCTAACTAATGCTTTTGAAGCAGCACCCTCAGAAGACCTTCATCCCTACATAGATGGGGAAGAAGAATTTCAGACTGCCATCGACAGAAGCGACCTGTAATGTAGACAGATCAAGGCATCCAACAACTGACTTTTCCAGAGCAGTTAGAATTTTATATCACTTAGAAACTGACTGCTCCCGTTGACTTCTTGGGACAGCAGGCACTCGATTCAAAATGAACCCGTTGCCTAAGAGAACGTGAGGAACATGAGTGAGTGGCACTTGGGAAAGTGACCCTCCAAAACTATCTAATGTCCTAAAAAAAAAAATTTTAAAAAAAGAATGCAGAGGCAAGGAAGAACTAATTTTTTTCTGGATTCAGTTGCCTGAAACACAAGGTAATTTTCATCTTTCTGTTCCCTTACTTGTGGAACATAGGCATCACAAGACGACATATCCCAATTCCACGACAAGACCTATCTCTTGCTGGAGGACTTCAGAACTCATTCTTGCCACCACTCGAGAGTCAAATCCAGACTTATGTTCAAGTGCAGTATTCAGGAAACCACAAGGATCAGCTTGACCACAGCAACACTCAGCATCACTCCATCTGTGTTTAACCAGGCAAGAATTAAGCAATTGCAATGGAGCAGGATGAGGTACATGGCAAATTCACTGCCTGAATCACAAGAGAACTGATTAACTGGACCCAGCTCTGCAAGGATGCACCTCTCCTCCTGGTCCCAGTTTTCATGATTCCCTCCATCCCAGCACTGAATTACATCCTGACAGCTAAATCTCAGCATCTTCATGCCCTTCCTTCTACTGAAGTAAATGCTTCCTTGCTCCTTTCCCCATCCTGCTGTACATATGCCAGGTAAAGATGCAGATCTCCTGTTTCTTGTCCCAGACAAAACTAAGAAGGAAGAGCTAGCACAATAAAGTCATCACAGATTTGCTGCTTCCCTGCTAGGCCCAAGTTTCATTCCTCCAAACTTGTGAAGCACCCGAGCACTGGTACCTCCAGCAGTTCCAACCAACTCCTCTACCAGAGCCTTCACAAGAGCATTTAAAAGCAACTAAATAAAACTCTAAATAAAGTACAGCTGGAAAACTCAGCGCTACACAGTTTGGGAGTGCTCTGGCTGCCACCCATATTTCTGAGACAACTTGTTCATGCTCCTTGGACCCTGCCACCTCTCCCTGATGCACACATGCAATGGGCTTGTTCTTTTTTAATCCACCCCAGCCTGTCCCTATTTTTACTCTAAGCCATAACGTTTTGTAACATGGTGAGATAACTTCCTCCTTTACAGTATCTGCTGTACCAAGGATGAGAAAGTCCCCGAGTGTTAATTCTCTTGCTTGAAACCTGGTCCACCAGCAACTGGATGAAGCAACTGCAAGGAAAGTCCCCGCCGCATGCTGGAAGAGGCTCACAGACTTCACGAGGGGTGCCGCATCCCAGGCCTCACTGGCACGACGCTCGGTGGAACACACTTCATGAAAACTCAACGTTCAGACAATTTTGCTGCCAGTTTTTCAACACGTTTCTGCTCAACGTATGCAAACAGCAAGTTTCAGGACCTTGTAACTTGGCCAGATTTAGTAAACTTTAAGAGGGACTGCAAATGGCACATCTTTGGCCACGGTTTCACTCCCCTAAGCCCCCCTTCCCAAATCCCAAGAGCCTGTTCCAAGGCATGAAGGCTCTAAAACTCCTCAATAAAACAGATGTAAGAATTCAGCATTGGTTAAGTAACATTTTTCCCTAACCTCATTCTCAGAAACAGAAGAACTGTTTTCAATTAAAGCAGTGCCAAAAAAAAAAAAAAAAAAAATCAGCCTAAAGAAGATACTCAGCATGAAAAGTTTCATCACAAACAACTGAAGTTTCAGGAAAAAAAAAAGAAGAGCAATTGAAAATTGGATTTCACTACAGAAAGTGCTATATAAGCCTATCTACAGGCATCAATACCAGCTCCAGCCATATGAACATTATTAAAATGGCAATTTTAATGATAAAGCACTAAAAAAAAAAAAAGGCAATCCCAAAGAATGAAGTCCTATCCCTAGACCAAATGTATGACAGGCAAACCAGGGCAAAATTGCTCATTACCTTGACTAGCAGAAAATGCCACCTCAGCCAAAAGAATCCAGTCTCTCTGCTCACTCTTCAGAGCAGGACATAAATTACGGACAATGTTGATGAGCTGTTTTATGTTAGCACCTGCCTTTGGCTTTGGGCTCTGAACTGAAATCAACTCCAGAGACACCGGCTAGTAACAAGATTTTGTCACCAGACACCACGGTTGGATTCAAACCAATAAAATGGAGCTGCAATACATGATATCCTATTAAGGTCCTCTTACACATTTAATACCTATTAAGTTGCTTGTCTTTTGGGTAGATGGCCAGCATGGAGGGAATGGCACCGGGAAAGGTTTTGGTGCGTCACATTTGCTGACTATGAAAACATAACACTATAGGAGGAGAAAAAGGCTGACTAAGTATTACTAACTCTGCCTGTTTATACACAGTTTTTTATATAGAGATATTTTTTCCAACAAAAATTGATAGTTAACATTGAAATTAAATAAAAACATGTGCTAACACACATCTACTTTACCATTAAAGACTAAAATTACATATAATGTATTTAAGAAAGTTTTGGTTCCAAATACTGATTTGCCAGTTGTTATTAACCTACCTTTTGGCATGAATTACATAAAGATCTGCATTTATCCCAATATGAGAAGTAACATTTAGAGGCGCTTTATTTTCTCCCTAGCATGCATGTTCAGTTCCAAAATGTTTCATCTTCAGTACCCCAAAAAAAATGTTTTACCACAGGGCAAGGGATTCCTTTAGGCTTTTCCTGTTCATAAGGATTTTGCAATAGTGCCAAGCCATAAAGAGTAAAGTGTTTGTTCTCTGGGAGCACAATTAGGAAATACTGAGAACGAGCCATGACTGCCTCCTCTGCTATTGTCTACGATAGGTCTAAGCCCATGCTTAAGAAAGAGAATGTAAGTTGTTAATAGAACCTACAATGCAATTCTCATTCTGTACAAGACCAACCTTGGTGTTAAAAAAGCCAACTTGAGCAGCAGGACTGCCCTCGAGGGTGGCACCCAGCCTCCTACTATGGTCACTTTTCAAAAGTCCCTCAGATTTTCGTGGAGCACTTTCTTCTGTCAAAACTTTAGCAAGCCCTGCCTAACCAAGCAAGCCCTACATTGTGTATAAGCTTTGTATGCCTCCAGCACCAGCAGCTGCCGCTTGCGCAAAGCAATCCTTTTCAGGCTACCTGCTTTTGAGTAGTTAATTGGAATTTTTTGTGAAAAGATTTCTGCTGTCCCCAACATTCACTCAATACTCGCACAACCATTATTCACCTAACTTCATACAAAACCACAAGCGCTGCCAAGCTGTCTGGTACGTACGCTGTCTCACAAGGTGCAGGACGGAGAGCTGACAGCAGGACCCCTGCCCAGGGTTGGCACCAGCGAGGGTGGCCCATGGCTCCGGGCTGCCTTGGAGCCTGGGCATGACAGCGTTCCGACTGCCGAGCTCCCCTTCCCACTCTTCTCCTACCCAGCCGCTCTCTTACCTCCCATAATCACCCTTTGTGAGGTTGGTTGATGCGACTGTTGCTTTTAACCCACAATTCCAGGCTTCATGTACTTAAAATACTCATATACTAAAATATTCAATGGTATTTGTATCTATCAAAATTATAGTTGATGTGATAGTGTTGCACTTTTATTACCTTGTTACGGGGGTTCTTTAGGAATACTGACAACACACTTCGTCAGAAGGGAAAAATGGACATTGAATGTCCACGTCCTAAACTCCACTTAGCAAAACAAAGAACTATGATTAGCAAGACCAGAGAGATACACGTATATGCATCTTATAAAATCATCTGAAATTGTTAGTTAAGTGGGAATCTTACACAAGTTATCACATGCAAACAGCATGTTTTATTAACCTTGAAGCAAGGCCTAGCAGCTAAATCATGAGGATAAAGATCAGGACACTGGAATTTTATTCCTAGTTGTAATGTCAACTCATTGTACAATTTTAGTCAAGCTGCAAACATGTTATTTCCTCTATTTCCCCTGTCTGTAAAAAATGAGAATTTTCTACTTAATAAGGGCATTTACCTCTCAATGCCCTTGGTGTGAACGTGCGCTGCTTGGTCTTGTTAAGGCACTGGACAATATCCATTTATCATCTCCCCCAAGATCTCAGCTCAGCCAGGTACTTGAGCACAACAATTTCACTGGCTTTACCAAAACTACTCTCGTAATTACAGTTTCCCATGGAGGCAAGGAGTGAAATAATATGTCTGGAAACAATCCTTCACTTTATAAGCAATTCCTGACTCTGGACCAAAGAACAATTATTAACGAGTAGTAAACTACCCAGCTTCCCAATTGCTGCTTCGGGAAATAAAAAGAACGCCGGACTGGTGCAAGTCAGGGACGGGACCGTCAACTGCTGCTGCAGTGAGAAATCCCAAGTTAATGTCCCAATCGCCTAAGAAATCTCTGACTCATTGAAGAGAGTCAGAATGGATTATATATACACTGGAAGAGATTATATATTCATCGGGTATATATGTAGGCGTATATATGCATACAATTATATACATACATAGCTATAATATATAAATCTACAGAAAGATGGATCACCTGTTGACAGATATTCGGAAAATGTCAATTGCTGAGAGAAGCAGCTCCATAACTGTAAGCTACTGAGGCTCAATTCAGAAGTCAGCAGTGAGTTACACGGATAAACCCGAAGCCAAAATTAAAATTGTTTTGGCTTGCATATTTTCTAGCAATATTTTTATATTATCTACATTTTATATATCTATATTTATTTTAATGCATTTACATAGATTTAATACTTATATAACACACTTTATATTTACATAACAAATTATTCTGATATAAAATTTATGCATATTTTAATTTTTATCTCTCTAGGTAGTCTGATACCTACAAAGTATATATATTTATATCGATACACAGCAAATATATATTTATATAGTATGCTAGGTAATATTTTTATATTATGTACTTATGTACTTATGTTTATATATTTTATATATAGTTACTGTGTTTTATTTATATTATAAAATTTTTCTGTTGTATAAGTACATACACACACACAAAACTAGAGGGTTATCAAACAACCGTCAATAGCTGTGGTACCTAAAAACATCGCTCATTCTTAGTGGAATTAATTTGACCCAGATTTTCCTTCCAGAGTAAACTCTGCCGAAACCTCCCACAATTCTACTTACCCTTCTCTTCCAGACAAGGAAAATCTTTGCTCAAGGTCATGATCTGATTTTCTTCCTAAACCCCCAAACCCTCACCAACCTCCCACGTAGGTATTTCCACAAGCATTCTTAATTGAAGTCCGTTAACTATAAAACATTCAGAGGATTCTTCCAGTTTCCAAGGATCTTATCAAAGTGGAATTAATTTTGCTAGTTCGCAAGGTCAGTGTTGACATAGCATTTACCCAAAAGATTAAGAAACAGGTAAGAAAATGGGCTCAGCTTATGAATTGCTTGTAGATGGCAGTAAGTCAACTTCAAGTCACCGCATTAAGGGCTCAGAGAGGATGTATAGCAGATATTAGAGGCCCTGAACAGAACAAAACCGCATCGTGACTCAACACTGCAGAGGAAGGAGACTATTAAATGTAAAAAGATTAAATCTTTTCCAAATCAGGAAAGAAAAAGGTACATAAGCTTTGGCAAGTTCCATGCTAAACCATACCGAGTCAAGCCAAAAATAACTTGGGAACAGCTTGCTAAAGGTATAAAAATTAACAGTAAAAGCCTTTTCCGAACAATCTGAAGTAGACAGCTCCTCAGAGAGGACAAAAAGCGGTGGAGGCAGTAAGGGAGCACTCCGGGAAGGTCAGGCTCTAGCAGAAGAGCCAAATGGAGTATGCTGGGCGCATTTTCCACCGCACTCTGGATGCACCATCAGCAGGTCTGATGCAAGACCAGTGGAAGAAGCAACTACCGTGGTATCCCCGCTCAGACTCTTTTCAGCAACAGGTCATCTTCAATCAGATTAAGGCTCATCAGGAGGCTGCCTTTGGACAAACAGTCTTCAAATGAAGGGTCAGGAGAAGATTTAGAAAGAAATTCAGAATAGCCACAAATTGTTAAGACCCAGAGTGCTCACCTGGTTAGCGCTAAAGAAACTCTACTATAAAATCCTCAAAACAGAAAGAGTCTGTTAACAGAGAAGCATAAGCTGGTAACTGCAACATCGACCTGTGAAGAGCTCCTTTGGATGCAGGACACAACCTCTCCGTACCTTCACTGTAGGCAATGTATAAGCATAACTTCTTTAGCCAAGTTGAGGGGAAGGACAGTTTTCAGCTAGCTCAATTCTCTGCAACAGCTCACCACGTGGCCAAACAAATGCAAATATGAGCAAAAAACAGAGAGGCAGAAACACACAGGCAAAAGTGGTCACATGTGGTTTGAGCTTCCTTCAACAGCAGCTCATACTTCTGTTGGATTGAAAGCGAATGTGGAATCATATCCAGTACAACTGGATTTCTAAGAGACTTCATCTTTTAAAAAAAAAATAAATCAAACTTCTAAAAGAATAAGAAAAGCATTCATTAAATTTAAGAGGGACTAAATAAAGGAATAAAATGGTCAGTCTGCATAATGAAGATTATCTGTAGATTACCATACAGCTAACTGGGGTACTAACAGCTCTGGTTTTCCATACACATCTTGGAAACCAACAAAGCACTCAGGGGTTAAAATCTGAATATACAAAAATCTAACACAGATCATCAAATCTAAAGTGATTAAGAGTCGCAGAATAATCTCCTGATGGAATGCCAGCTAACTACTACAGTGAGAAATGTAAGGTAGCACATATATACACATGGCAGGGTAAGAAAGCCAAACCTCTCATCATAGCAAATTCTAAATTAACTATTTCCATTCAAGAAAGATATCTCAGAACCGTTATGGATAACTCCTGAAAGCATCAGCTCAAACCTTACATCCAAAAGGCAAAGTGATCAAAAGTGAAAACACTGACGTTTAGATGTTCTGACGGTGGGAGACAGAAACCTAACTGAGTGGTGGAAAGGGGACAAACCACCACTCTTCAAGCCAGTGTCTCACCCACACAGTGGACTACCCAACATAGACCATACTGCCCCATTCAAAGACTCTATGGGAGACTGTCCCAAGCCTTAGCAAAGCCAGGTAGACAACTTCAACCACTCTTCCCTCATCCGCAAGTGTTGTAATTTTACCATTGCAAAGGCAACACCTTGTCCAAGAGCAATTCACTTTTGCTCCAGCCATCCCACTGCTGGAGCCAAACCAGCACCATTTCTACAGCTGGCTAGCACTGCTGCAATAGCACACCAAGGATTCAGAACTGTATCATTTCATTTTTAAGACATGTGGCATTTTCAGATTGTCCTGCAAGACTCAGTATCCACCTTGAGTGTTGATTCTCAGCATTTATCTGTATCTGGACTACAGAGCAGCTTCAGCTGTATAACTAAAGCAATGCACACCTTTACTTTCTACTCTTCATTTCACCGTTAGGAATCCTCACCGTAGGTATAATTACAGCTAAACCAAGCTCCGCTTGCCTGAATTTATGCATTTAAGAACAGCACAAGCAGCTATAGAAAACACCTGCCTCCACCATAAGGAGTGCCCTGACATAGTTATTGCAGCAAAAGCCTCAGTTTTAACTCAAACACCTAAAATCGGTATGAAGTTGCCTTACATACTCGAGCAGAGCCTATGGACCTCGTTAACTAGTTTTTAATCAGCATTTGGTACAAGCCCAAAAGAGAAAAACAAACAAAAAAACCCCTAACCCAGTACTGCTTAATTAATATCCCTTTAACCAAACCCAGCATTAATTTTTTTGAGGAAGATGTGAATTAAAAGACTCCAAAATACATTCAGGACAAATTTTTAAAAGAGAATGTACAATATATCAACTATTACGTCCCAAGCTTTTATTACCTCCCACACTTCTCACACAGACATAAGAGTTTAATGATAAGACACCCACACGCAGGCATGATTATAATTTATGGATAGCGGACCACATTCAATTCTAGTTAAAACCATTTGGCATTCTAGCAGATTATAAAATCCCTTCCTACGCTTGAGAAAGGACACCATGACGATTTCCATAACGGACACCACACTCCATAAGGAATTATGTCTAGCATGACACCCACACTACCCAGACAGAACTATAAATTTTCATTTATACAGTCATTATTCCTTTTCAAAGTCTGCCTCCTAAGGAGGATAAAGTGACGGAAAATGTCAGTTCTGCACAACAGAGGGATTAATTTGTACATAAGGTGCAATAATTTCAAGTATTTCAGGTTTCCATCTTTAGCAGTTTCCTTGTGCTTGTTTCAAGTATGTGCCAAACCACAGCAGAAAATTTAATTTAAAATTAATTAACTGGAGAGCTCTAAATATATGCCGAAGCAAACTTTTACACAGTTTATGTGCTTTATGAATCGACTACTGCAATTTGCAAATATGCCATGTCTTGACATATTGCTAAGATGCTGAAATTACTTTAAAAATGACTTAAAATATCAGGGCATGCCATGAGTTTTGAGAGACTGGTCGTGGTTGTGGTGGGGAGAGAAAGTACAAAACAGAGGGGGGAAAAAAAAGATGCTATTAAAAGGATGGGAAGAGAAACACTGCAACGGTGATTGGGAACGCATTATTTTCCAATACACAAACTGCAAAAGCTCACAAGGATTTTTTTCTTCTTCTTCCAGTGAAAATACTTAGAAGCCAAATGGCAAAGATAAACGTTTTCTATTGAGCAAGAACGAAAATTCCACAAGTAGCTACAAATGATGCCACAAATCATTAACCTGACTAGACAAGCTACATGGGGCTATATTTAAAACATTTCAGTTGACTGATCTAGAAACTAATTATTAGATTTTATTCTCTATGTATTATTCAAAGTAAGTTTACCTAAACCTTCATTTCTGAGAGACTTTCACAAGTAGCCAGAGCGCACCAAGGGAACAGAAAATCAGCGAAGGAAGAGACAAGACTCTTACTGCCTACTATGTTTTCTTCCTATCACTTGATGCACTTATTCAGCAAACTCACACTGTCCCAGGAGAGCCCATATTAAACATAATGTATTTTCAATTTGCGAAGCAGCACAAGCATAAATGGGAGATGCACTCACACCAGCCACACTCAACAGTTTTCCCTGCATTTGTTCAGTTTAATGCTGCAATTAAATCACTTAGTCGCACCAAGGATTTTGTTTTGTGACTGCTACAGCAGCTAAAAATTGTTTGTTTGGGAAACAGTACAACTTTTGCAAAGCTTCCGAGTGTTTTAGAACTTGGGATAGGGAAAGTAAATAGATCTCAAAAAGGGGAAAAATTTATATAAATCTTTACAAAGAGGTAATTCTAACCAATACAGCAATTATAAGAAAAAAGTAGTGACAGCAGCCACTGCAAGTTAAAAGTTCAAAGAAAAATTAAAGCAAACTTTGGGCAAGAATAGGAATGTGGCTAATGAGCACATTTTCCATCTATGCTAAGACTATTTCAGGACAACTTTCTTAATTGCAGAAATGTAACATGCTGCACTTTCAGTTGCATAAAGCCTTTACATAATAAGCAGCTCTCTAACCTAGATTACATGTGATTCCTGTCCAAGAGCAACTGGTACAAAAATCAGAGCCTCTATAGCTTCTGTCCATCCCCCAGGCTGCTCCGACCTAGAAGCAGAAACACCACCTTGACGATGCTGTCCAGCAAAACCCTAATTTAACCTTTAATAGATATAACAGCACAAACAATCCCCAAACTGAAAAAACAGAAAAGGAAGTCAAGGAGGAAAAAAAAAAAAAGCCTGAAATCAGTGAAGATTTCTCCATACAAAGTGAGATTACATTGAGGCGTGTTGGTAAACTCCATTCAACGATCACCAAACTATTACTCAGGTAAGCTGAAACAGCAAGCCTACACCTCTAGAAGTGGAAGTACACAGATCTGACATTTGCTTGTGGCAGCAGATGTTCCAGATGCTGTTTGAGAGGGACCTTGGAAGACCAAGGCTTCTTCTGAAAACGTCAATGCCTGAACGCTTTGCCTTTTCTCCCTCCTTGGTCACAGGCAAAATAATTTAAAGGAGTTGAAGAAAAGGAATCTTGACCATTTTCTGATTACAGTCATTTGATTCATTTTACCAAACATCTGGCAACAGGAAAACCCACGGATAATCTCAAGTAAGGTCAGACTTTGTAGCAATGGAGTCCCCTATTATTCGTGTACGGGAATGCGTCTGCTTGGAGTAGCACCCGGATTTGCCATTATTCTCACAGTAGATCTGTTTGGTTGGTTTGTTGGTTTTGCTTTTATTTCCAAAAGAACCTTACTCCAGACTTGTTGCTGTTCATTTGTTTTCTGGAGGCTAAACAACTGGATCATTGAGGAAACATATAGATAACTTATTTTACTGTAGGGAGAGAGACATGTTTGAACCAAGTCCTTCATGTGCACAGAGTGCCTCACCATGAACAGCAACCATTCTGTATCTGTCCCCAGAAACTTATCGGCTTTTGAGGAGAGAATTTATTCCAATACCCGTAATTTCAACTGAATTGAGATTCCTCAGCAAAGGTGACTTTAGGATAAGCCTGGACTAGAGCCCCGAGATGCTCTAAAGCCAGCCACGTTGCATGTTTGGATGAAACGCAATCTCCCTCTGTCTTGGCTCTCCACATTGTGAAAAGGAAAAGCAGCACAAGGAGCGGTTTTGCTTTAGTTTCCATTGCCAGAAGAGTATCTTCTCAACCTCAACCAAGTATTAATTTCAAGAAGTCCAAAATCATTGCTCAGAACACTTGATATCCCAAATTATTTGACTTTGTAAGCACAGGCCAACTAGCTGGTTGTCTTCATCGGATTATTAGGAAATTTTATTTTGACTTTTTCCTCCAGGAGATTGCAGGCGGTTCACTTCCTCTGATCAGAATTTACCAGAATTTAGTATATATTCCATACCAGGACATACAACTTCCTAGCAAATCCTCTTGATAAAGGGAATATGTGTGAGTTTAGCAGTATATACTTTTAGATTTAGAACAACTCCTTTTTCCTCCAGGGAGACACTTTCCAACCCGAAGGAATCTTGATTTCATTACCTAGTAGAGGTGGTGTTTCTGTGGTTAGATACACACAGTTGTACAAATCATTTTTGGAGTAGTCACTAGGTTTTCAGAAGCACGACGCCAAATTCTGTTGATCCGAGCTGTCACAGGCATCATTCCAGCTGCTGTACCCGATTGCCACCCCCCGGCAAGATCACAAAGAGTTTACTAATATTATCCTAGCACCTTGTTGTTAAACCCATTACATTTCAAAAATTGCCTATTACTGTTCTGTTTTCCAGCCATTTTTAAGAGCACTTACTATATCTTGGAACCTCTGAAATTCTAAAAGAACAGTTGTCTGTATAGGTAAGTTGTCATTAGTGTCAACGTATCTTGCTTGACCTTGCACTACAGAAAACCAATGGAGTTCCAAACACTGTACCTGGAAAATAAAATAATTATGTCCTCTGCCTATTTTCTTTAGATTTATTTTGTTCCATTTTCCACACTTCTCTATAAGAACTGGCACTTAACACAAAAGTGTTCGCAGTTGACCACAGAAATACAAGTTCTTCATAGTATTACTTAAATATCTAGATATCAAGAAATTATGAAATTGCATCTTAAGCTTTAAGCTCTTTCATCTGAAAGATGTCACCCTGTACACCCTCAGGACCAAAAGTGGCTGGAGACATTTTATCACAACGTTCCCACCAGACATCAAGATGCTCTGCATATGTTGTACAGCATGACAAATCTGGTCTATAACTGGAAGGCTACACCACCTTCCTTCTTCAAATGCTTAACGGTTGTGACTTTACATTTGTTCTAATTGTGGTTTTCTGGTAAGTTTTCAACATAATTGTTTAAAAAAACCCCCAAAATCTAGCTGGTGTTCTAGGAAAAATTAAATGCTCCTATATTTCTTCCATGACTATAAACTACAGAGCATCATCAAGAAGTGCCCCTTCTTCCCTACAAGCATTTAGCACCTTCGCTAAAGCTAAAGAGTTGAAAGTTTAGGCTCTGATCTCCAAAGATTTCCACTGAAGATTTCTGTGCATAACCACACACACCCCAGAATAAGCACCATATCCAATTTTAAAGCCACAAAAACACATCCTTTGCCTTGTAGAGCAATAGGAAGGCTTTTATACCACACAGCCTAGAATTTGCCATTGTCATCTATATTTAAAGGCAATCCTCAGGGTCTGTTCTTCTTTAAGAACGAACTGCATAGCTTCTGATATGTTTACACAAAAACTTCAAAAGCAAAGTATTCAGAGTAATGCAAGACCAGCTTATGCAGTTGGAAAAATGACAAGCCTTCAGGCATGCAGCCTCTAGTTAAATTTCTGTTTAAAGAAATGACATGTTCCTTTGCCAGCCCAAAATAAAAGTTTGTAAGCCTGATAACTATAATACAGGATTTTCCTTGAGAATACAGAGGAAAAAATAGCTAAGATGGTTCTCAGCAAATGATTCACTTCTCATATATTCTACTAGCTAATCCTTCTCCCCACTTTTTTTTAAATTTCACTTCACAAAGCAATGTATTCAGGCAGATATTACATGACTGGTACAGTAAGAACCAGTTGAGAAAGAGCTATTTCTTGCCTGCAAAATCCTAGTCCATTTAAGCCCTAATTCAAATCTCCTAAAAACTAGCTTGTTCTAAAGGCTCAACAGAATTTATATATCCACCTTATCCCAAGGGTTCAAACCTAGCTGTACGTCAGACACCTTGGGGTTTCTAACGGTTAAATTTCTCTAATGTACAACTAGGGCTTACATACTGACAATGTACTCTGAGTGGCAAAGTAGAGCAAATCTGGTTACTTAGACGGAGCAGTTGAGGATCCTGGAGCCTCTCCTGAGTCTCAGCACAGGAGGAAGGATGGGCACACATGTCTGCATTTTACAGGAGGAGGGGTTAAAGCAAGACTGTAAGAGGAGAACTCCTCCATTTAATAAAAAGAAAGGCAAGATTTTAGCTTCCCACTCCCCAATTCTCTAAAAGATGAGAAAAAGAAGAAAACAAATATCGCCAAGAAAATTAAAAGCAAATCCCTGAGTAAGCCATGCCTGCTGCCCCTTCCTAATAACCTTCAGCCACAGCACTAGCTGTGAGCATCCACCAAGACATCTCACCTGGGCAGACGCTGCCTGCTACAGACAGAAGTGACACAGGATGGTGACATCAAGTCTTGTGGTAGAAAAAAAAAAAAAAAGATCCGAAGCCAAACGTCCTCACGACAGCCCTGCGCATCCCATTACAATTGCCATGTGTTCTAGGAAAGGAGTTTCTGATTAACGTCTGCACGTTTTAGGTACACTCCTCATGCTACGTGAAATAACTGAAAATAAATCTGTGAAGCCAACCCTAAATACCCGAGAAAACCTACTGATCATAGAATCATTTAGGTTAGAAAAGACTTTTCAGATCATCAAGCCCAACCGTTCCCCTACCCCTGCCATCCCACCCCCAAACCCTAGCCCTCAGCACCGCCTCTGCCCGGCTGTTAAATCCCCCCAGGGGTGGGGACTCGACCCCTTCCCTGGGCAGCCCCTTCCAGCCCCTGACAGCCCTTTGGGGAAGGAATTGTTCCCCAGGCCCAACCTCACCCTGCCCTGGCACAACTTGAGGCCCTTGCCCCTCGTCCCATCGCCCCTGCCCTGGGAGCAGAGCCCGACCCCCCCAGCTCCCCCCTCCTCTCAGGCAGTTGTAGGGAGCCATGAGGGCTCCCCTCAGCCTCCTCTGCTCCAGGCT
>JADKXX010025229.1:0-13730 GCA_017310255.1 Butorides virescens
CCCCCCCAGTGCCCAGCACAGGGGCACGCTCCCTGCCCTGCTCCTGCTGGCCACACCACCCCTGATACAAGCCAGGATGCCGCTGGCCCTCTTGGCCACCTGGGCACCCTGCTGGCTCATATTCAGCAGTGCACCCAGGTGTCTTTCACACATGTGTCTGATACGTGTCTTTCACCCTCAAGCATCCTGAAGACTTGTACGTCACCCCAAAACACTTGTTAAAACTTCAAGTCCTACAACAACTGTTTAATATGGAAGACTCCCGTATGCGCATAGCAGAAATAAATGGCCTTAATCTGATTTTGAATTTTAGCTGCACCATAAAATCATCTCATTTGACGGCTTTGTGTGAATGAAGACTAATGGGAAAGTAAAAATTTTCAGTTCAGTCTGACTGAGACTGCAAATCTGTATATTTATTAGCTACAGATTCTCATATTGCTGAGCAAAAATTGAAAATATTAGCAGGAATGCTAAGAAATTCAGTCTTTTAACAATTATCAGGAATTATTCCAGTCAGACTCATTCTGAAATTTTTCATTTTGACAGAAAACCTTGTCCTGTTCCTGACCACAATTCTCTTATGAAACCTAGTTTCCGAATTTATTAACCTACACCATTCAGCAGAAGAGTGACAAGGTCTTAACTCTGTCATTATTAATATCCACAACAGGAAGACAAGGTTTGGATCTCGGCCAAGGAAAATCTGTCCATTGAATTGCAGCAGTTCGCCCAATAACGGCCTACTTTAAACCTCACAAAATGCTCCAAAATGAGTGGGAAAGAGGGTGATGCTTGGCCTAAAGGAAGAAATACTATCAGAGACCAATCTAGAAAAGCCAAACATGAAAGCATTTGCTTAACATGCTCAATAAAAATAACATGCAAGAGCTTGTCAGACCAACACGCTCTCCATTTTGCATGAGCAAGCCCCTAGTGATACTCCAACAAAGAAGGTTTGTTTACCATTCACTTCTTTGTATATAAAAACATTCACATCTGGAATGTTTTTATGTCCACAACAGTGATTTACACCTAGGCAAGAGCTTTCATGTCAGCCAGCCAAATCATAGCTGACTTAAAGAGATAGCAGAGTCATCCTCCTCCCTACATCTACTCAAGTCTTCCCAGCTCCATGCTATTCCTGTTCCTTCTGTCTTACAGGACAGAAACAGAAGATGGAAAGGACCAGAATATGGAAAACGTGTGCAGTAAGGAAAGGACCAGAAGATAATATGGGAAACACGTGCAAAAATGGAAGGACTGAAATTTGCTTCTGTGCCTTCCTCTTCAACCTCTCATCTATCTACTCCTTCCCTTATGTTCCATGGTGAAAGAGATACAGCTATAAGTTTATAATGCTTAGTTTTGTTAAACTCAAGTATTTGTTGATGAAAGATTAAATTAATAAAGCTGTCTTCCAGCTACGGTGCTGCTAACAGAATTTATATTTCAGGATCCCAATACCGTTCCCAGTAAAATAGTTAGAGAATTATTCCTTTGGGTGCCAACATCAAAGTCTTTAAGCCCTCTCCTAAGGTTAAATCCTTGGAAGCTGTGCCACCTGAAGATGGTCTGGGCAGCACATATATGGTATTACACTTCACATACGTCCCTGTGTTATTCCAACTGCAGTAACTGTTCTAATGAAAAATAATTACCTCTCTCTACAAACCTCCACCCCCCACCCCCACCCCCTGAGATCATCATGACTACACCACCAGGACAACTTTAAAACTGTTCTTTTAAGACTCAAAGACCTTCTTCTTGTGGAAAGCTTTGGATACTGTCATCAGCAAGGCGTCCTTAGCACAACAGACACCAGCAAAATGCCATTTCTTCCCACTTGCTCCAGCCCTTCACCCACAGCAAGGGAGGGGTAGAATGATCAGGGTGAAGCTTTGCCATTAAGCCTGTCCTAACGTGGCTGCAGCAGCCCAGCAGGCACAAAAGCGGCACATCCCTTTGGTGGTCTGAGCCACGTCCCCCACCGGTGATGGTTACAGCCATCAACCAGTGACTGACAGCTTGGCCAGCAGCATGGCTCTGGACTTGGTGCAAATTCGAAATCCAAATAAAAATCAAATTACCGAGAAGCAAGCAAAAATTCACACTTTCCTATAAGGATAATAATCAAATTTCCATGTAATACAGAAATTTCTTTTTCAATAATGGAAATCCATTCTTTTCACCAGGATGTCTATTCCTAGGTGTCACATTCTTTTCTTGTTAATAGTATTTTTCTTTCCCCAAAGTGAGTCACTCTGGAAAATGCCACTTGCTTGAAAGAGAAAAATTGACAAACAAACCCAACTGCCATGAAAATGAATGTTCATGGCTCTATACTACAGCTACCACATACCGATAACTTAAACTTCAATCAGAGAGGAGAAGTTCCAAATTACTCAACAATAGTAACTGGCTTCAGGACAAGGAAATAAAATTTAAATCTGCAACTGTTAAAATAGTTTCTACTAATACACCGCTAAGCACATGATCTGTTTGGCTTTGCTCTAATTTGGCTGGGAAGTCTTTTGCAGAAAGAAGGAAAATGTTTTTGATGGCTTGTTCAAAAGGAAAAATAGCCATTTATCAGGTTATGTAAAAATCTCATACTTGTGTTGGAAACTACAGTTTGGCAGAACACATTTAATTACCATTGGCTCTTCTAGAACGTTAAGTAAAAAATAACTATGTTATAATCGCATTAAGGGTTTGTCTTTGTTGGTTTAAGACAAAGATTTTAGTCAAAGGCCTCATTAAATCTTAGATCATTCTTTGCAGAGCTTAGTTCCTCTATGGGTCTACAAAAACAAGGAAATACAGCTATAATCCTTAGAAATAAAAGAAAGATGGAAAGACTTCCAAGAGTTTTTATGCTCAAATGTAAAGAGGAACATTTTCCTTCTCAAATAAAAAATTGTTCGTTAGAAACTAGAGCTGTTGAAATGAAAATTATTTGTGAAATCAACCCTCAAAATCAAAAACTGCAGTCCATATAGGCAATACTGGAAATATGTGCTATAAGCCACATCCGGATGGAGTAAGGCTCCAGCAAGGTTGTACTACTTCAAAAATTCATTACAGGCAAGATTTTCATAGAACGTCCGCTTATCCTCCAAAATATTTTTGTCTCGCACTATGCAAATTCAATGTTCTCTTTGCATACTGACCACAATTAGAAAAATGCACTACGCAACTGAAATAAAAAGTGTTGCATAGGAAAATAAAAGATAAAAATTACAGTTTTATGATCTGAGTCAAGGCTGAAAGATTCCGTATGAATCTGCAAGACTGCAGTTTTGAACTAGAGGTGTCCTAATGCAGAGAAATATTTTCATTACAGATTAATCAGATTCAAGTGTTCATCTGATTTTGAGTTTGGGCACCAGTGGAAGTTTTGCTTTTGTAATACATTTACATTTTGCTTCATTTCCCCTAGAGCCCCTGTAACCCCATCCCCTCCCAGCTGTCATATCCTAAAAGCACAATATTCCTTTGCACCATGTATATTCAACAGCCAGAACAACATCTTTTCACTTGCACTAATGACTTCATTAACAAATTAATTAGTTATCCACCTCTTTCTGGACAGGTTCTAGGAGCTGGCAAGACAGCTACCACTTTCTGCAAGGAACATTCTTGTCTCATAAGTATCAGTATTAAATAAGAGTCCATCTGCAAGCTCTTTATGTAAAACTATTTTTTATATTTAAATGTTGCAGTTCAGTAAACTGACATTGCAGATTAAGGCTATATTCATATCACATTCATATGCTAGATCTAAACTGTTATGCAGATTAAAACGTCTACTGCTAATTGGAAAACCATAAGCTCTGCTGTATCTGCAAGATGTATACTTAGGAGTTCTGCTGCATCAATTTAAGGATTTAATTTAAGGATTTAATGCAATTAACAGGTAAGCAAACTCACTGCCCCTCTTGTCCACTTAAGTGACAGACATTGCCTCCCGCATCTCCTGTCCCTAACTGTGAAAATATACTCTTCAGTTTTTCATTTTTAAATTCCACTCCCTTTCCAAGGCAAAGGATATTTTAATTTATTTTAAGCTTTGAAATAATTTCTCTTCTCCCCTGACAGAACTATTGGGAAGGCATAAAACTGTTTCAGAACTTGAACTAATTTGATCATGACACAATACTTCCACAACTGACTTGTGCTGTTCCCATCAGTAGTTCATTCTACGCCCAACATAATAGATATCATATGAATAAACTTCTCCTCTTTCACCTTCTGCACATTGAAAAAAACAAACCCAAACTTTACCAGACTTCAGAATTTATTTGAGGAAGGGGTTAAAATACAGATTTTCATTGCAGCTGCACTAAAAAAAAAAATCCATAATCACTTATTTTGGGGAAGGAGCAGAAAGCCAAAGGTGAAAGGGAACAGGGAAGTAAATAGAAAGCACACAGACACACTTTCAGCTTCCCCATGTGTCACCTATAATGTACAAATAATAAAGTAAAAATAAAGTCATAGAGAAAAAATGCAAAATAACGTGGCAGCTTTACAAAACTGGTACTCTAGTAGGTACTGGGAAAAAAACAAACAAAAAACCACATAAAAAAATGGAACTAGCTAATCAATATTTCCAGACAGGCAGTCCACAGCACAGCCTTTGTGTTTCTTTCATCTTTACAGACATGACCAACAACTGAAAACCAAAATTTAACAACAAAAAGGTGTTGAAGCAGAAGTGCATGTACTGACCAGGAGACAAAACAACTCCCCGGCTATGCTGAAATTGGGCAATGGTTAATTGGAATGATCTGATGTCCGAACACGCCCACCCCAAAAGATGGTACAGACATCTGGCAGGAGAATGAAGGGAAACCAGTTAACGCGTAATTTAATAACAAATGCATCTTTGGGTTAATTTAATCCACTAGCAGACCTGAAAACCTAATTTTGACACAGCAGTAAGGAAAAAAAAAAAGAATTTGTCGTGCTTCTTAAAGTGTTCCTCACCCCGACCTGAAACGCAGCTCAGTTTCTCCTGTCCACTCACTCTCTAACCCCTCCAAGAGACCCGCCAGTAATCAAACATAAAGTGTAAACCCATTTATAATATATCAGTGCATCTGAAACCAAAGAGACCGCCCTTTTTCCTGAACTCCTAAGCCACTTTCATCAGAAAATGTGCAGCAGAAGAACATATCCCAAACAGTACACTGCAGATATTTTCAAAATTATGAATAACTGCTTTATGGAGTTTTAAGTCACAGGTGTTACTTTAATCCCAGACTGGCAGGGGTTGGAAGGGACCTTGGGAGCTCCCCCAGTGCCACCCCCCTGCCCAAGCAGGCTCACCCAGAGCAGGGGGCACAGGACAGCGGCCAGGCGGGGGTTGAAGATCTCCAGAGAAGGAGACTCCACAGCCCACCTGGGCAGCCTGGGCCAGGGCTCGGGCACCCTCACAGTCAACAAGTTCTTCCTCACGTTCAACTGGAACCTCTTCTGCTTCAGTTTGTGCCCATGGCCCCTTGTCCTGCAACTGGGCACCACTGAGAAGAGTCTGGCTCCATCCTCGTGACATCCACCCTTGAGATATTTGTACGTGTTGATTTGATTCCCTCTCAGTCTTCTCTTCTTCAGGCTAAACAAGCCCAGCTCCCTCAACCTTTCCTCATAGTAAAGAATATCCCATATTAGTGAAAAAATACCACCCTTTTGGTCACATATTAACCCTACATACACTGTATCTACCATTCAGAAGGATGACCATCAAAAAGTTTAAGATCTGTTAATATTTTACGAGAAGCACTGTGGCCTACTGCAAGAAGATGCTGAACCTGAAAACTTTACCTCCCAGATTTTGGTACATTTCTTAAATGGCATGGTCAAGCCTCTTTATCATTTGCAATATGAATATACAAATATGAAATTAGAATCATTGAATGGTTTGGGTTGGAAGGGACCTTTGAAGGCCATCTAGCCTAACCCCCCTGCAGTGAGCAGGGACATCTTCAACTCCATCAGGTTGCTCACAGCCCCGTCCAGCCTGACCTGGAATGTTCCCAGGGATGGGCATCTACCACCTCTCTGGGCAACCTGTCCCAGTGCCTCAACACACTCATAGTGAAGAAAACGTTCAAAATTTAAGGGGAAACAATGGTGTTTACAATCTTTTTAAAGCATTTTTACATTTATTGCTAAAATAAACGCTATGTAGGAGACAAACACCCTTGTCTTGTGTTGACACTGGACTGTAAAGTTAAGAGGCACAGATTTCTTACCATCCCCTAGCTGAAATGTATAGGGCATTAAGAAAAACTCAACAGTTTTTGTTGGTTTTTTTTTTTAATAACTGATTATTAAAATTTTCTAATTATAAATATTGTCTTTATCTCAATTTCAATTTCTGGAATCCTCTAGAGCTCAGAAGAGTTTGGAAAGCGTGAAATCCCTCCTTTTCACGCACATAAAATTCCTTTTTCCTAGCCTTAGTCCTTGCAAGATATCAAGTTTTAAACTTTTGTTGTTAGAATACATCAGCTTGATTCTTGATTTCCTTTAACAAGCAATTTCCCCTGAAGAACTAAAGACGAAAAATCATTTTTGAGCCAACAGGTTTTCTTTTTTTTTATTTTTATAATGGGTTATTTGAAGCTGCTCAGGTTTTGGAATATCAGGATAAATGTCAGGGAGATAAATCACCAACACACCTCGTGAAACTTGCTGCAGCACTCTCAGTAAACAAGCTGGAACATATGGTTACAATTACGATTTGTATGACCACAGAGATCAGAAGCTCTAGTCATGAACCACAGCCTCATTATATTATGTATTGTACAGACGCAATGATGGTCCCTACCCTAAATAGCTTACAATCTACATATAGGGCAAGAGACACGATGGATTAACACAGGGGCAGGCTGGGGAAGAGGCAGGATTAGTCAGCACGGTAGCAGAGCTCCCAGCACGCCATGAGCCTAGACAGCCTCAGGTAGATACCGCAGAAAAGAGGCTTTAAAGAAGATGTAAAAACATATGAGCCTTGAGATTGTTTAGCATGAAATATTTTGTTACCACCCTAAGGGCAGAGCAGTGGCAGCCAAGGGTCCCCAGGAGCGTCCACCTCCCCAAAGGAAAGAAAAAACCCTACCATTCTCTCCCTGCAAATGTGTAAGTCTCACCAGAGTCAATGGAAGACTTCCAAGAACTATCAAGCCCAGGACCTTACAGTATAAACTGCTCTTCTGGAGAAGGATGCTTTGCTATCATTGCCATTGGCATCTATGAAGAAAGCGGGGGTCCCAGAGCAAAAGTTTATGCTACCTGTCCAGCTAGGTCTCAGTCACTGGTGGTTTGCTATCAAATTGGTGAAGCTTACAAGAAAGATCAAGGATTTCTCAAACAATTATACCACGACTCTTCTGGTTTCAAGATCCTTGTGACTGAAAGCCCAAAGCATTTGGTGGACCTGGGGCCTAGGCATGGTACCAGAAGCGCTACTCCTGTATAACTTCTACACTCTCACGTCATTCAAAACCACAAAGATAAATTAAATTTCAAGAAAAACAAAAGACACAACACAAGTTTGTGTCAAAGGAAGTGTGTAAGAGCTTGATAGCGAGTACATCTCTGGCCTGCAGAGATTTATGCCAGAGGCAATGTTTTCCTGTGCTACTGTGATTAAGACAGAAGATGAGTTTTATCTCGTGAGAAAAGGCAACAAAAACTCTCAAAGGGGACATTCAGGCACCGTTCTAACAGTAGCGCAACCTAATTTCAAAGCAGTTCCTATGGTCCTCACAGCACCAAAGCATAGATTTTGGTCAGGATGAAGCTGGTCTAGAACCCAGCTTGGTGGGCAGCTTTTGCAGTCTGAGCCTGCCACAGCTACACTACTAAGACTCAACTACTTGGTCTCAAGGAACATGTGCTTGAAATGCAGCCACATGTTTTACTCCAGTTTCTCTAAATATGCATCCAAACTAAGAGGAAGGTCAAAGATCTGGACACTATCTAAATCTTCATATTCAGGCAGGTCAAAATGCTACGATTACAATGACAAGAGAATGACGCTGTTACAGACAGTCAGCATGAAGGAAGACGAACAGATAGAAATGGGCAAAAAAAAAAAAGGCTCAGATCTACATTTTCATTGTGGTGAGCATGATCAGGCAATGAAACATTTACTAAGCACCAGGGAGACAGCCAAGGTTGTAGCTATGTAGCAGATCTGTGCCCATCTCTGGAAGGTGGAAACAACCTGCCTGAAATATTTCTAATTAAAAAAAAAGCTTGGCAGAACTGTAAAAAACAACAAATGCCTTATCAAAGTAGCTCTTTTGTGTCTCTACTTTCACCAGTTTTAATCTAGATATTACCAATCAAGCTACATAATAATCTTTTTCACCTTCAACTTTAACAGAAAATGTTAAACAGGAATAGTTTTCTTATAAAGTCAAAGATAACTATGCAAGTGCTCCTATTAACGAGAATGTAGCACCAAAAAAAAGAAGCAGCTATAGTAGAAGTCACAGATATACAACACAGGCCATCAGCTGCCTTCAAGTACACTAATGTTGAACGACAACGCAGAATTAAATATACACTTACATGATAGGAAGTCATTAATGGTCAGGAATGTTTGTCTAGTTCCAACCAAAGAGTACAGAAATGAGAAAACTAGTCATTATTGACCACTATACACTGAATTCTGGAATTTATGTTAATGCTGCAACAGTACATTTGTGGGCCTAATTCATTACGATGATTGCTTAGGTGATTAATGAAGAAGAATCTGGCTAATGCCTTTTCACTAGTTTCTTACAGGTACAACATTGTACCCATTACATCTATAATTACCTGAACAGCACAAAGTCAATTAGATCTTGCTGTTGCAGTAAATTCTAAGTACTGTAAGATGCATTAAAGTGGGTTTGGGGTTTTTTTACTAGCAAAGCATAAACGGGATCAAACCATTTAAATTGACTTATTTTTCAACAGTCTTGAGGAGCACTAACATTTTCCTGTCTTAGCATATCATCTGTTTAGCAGTTCCTCGCTGTAACAGGAATTTTATTTTGCACAAAATAAAATGCCTGATTAAAAAATTTTGCTTGCCCTTAAGAAGTTCTCTCAGCTTGGTTAATTGTGGACCATGAATTGGCAAACAATAATAATACTCCAAAAAAGAGGAGGGGATTTAAAACCAACAAAAAACAAAATATTTTTTGAAGGTAAGTTGGCTCAATGTACCTTGTGAACCAAGAAAAGTGAACTTTTAATTTCTAATATATGAGGTCTAATCTCTACTGCCATGCATATTGATGTCATTCATGCCTTCACAACACATCAACAAACCATCAGACCTAGCAGCGCTTTACAATAATTTTGCACACCTACAAAAAGATTGCAAAGACAAAGCAAAGTTGACTCAGTATCTAAGAATGACCTTTATGAAGTTACAAAACTGAAATATCATTATTCCCCCCCCCCATTCCAAACACACAACTCTTTATTTAACTACTGGAGGATGACATAATTGGCAATACAATTCTAATTGAGGTATTTTATACACAGGACTGAGAAAGGTGCTCGCACACAGACAACTTACACGCAGTCAGAGGCCAAACCAAGGAGAAGTAATTGGTGTGAGGATGTTGGCTGGATGGTTTCAGGATTAAGGAGGTTCATGAAGGAAAAAAAAAAAACCAGGCTACAAAGGGTGAGAAGCAGGAGAAGGTTAACTGTGGGAAAGGGTAAACTTCTGCTCATATCATGTATAATTATCACTCCTGCTGAATCACAAGGAAGGAAAAGGGGGGTGGATTTAAAATACTGTGCTTCTAAGAGTTTGTTGATCTACTGCTGCTGTGCAAGTGACTACAAAAATATGCATAACGTAATACATGGTAATGTAGATGACTGTGGTACCAAGTTAAATTATTTCAAATTAACAAGTACAATAATTATCTTAAGCCTCGAAATTTCAGATGAAAAAATAAATTATTTTTAAGCCAGGCTCCCATCTCCTTTCATCCTAGACTAGACTATTTCAGTAAACTTATTGTAAGCATTATGTGGTATTTAAGACACCGGGCAACATAAAAGTGAATTTTCAATTCTTTCATTCTTCTTATCTTGTAAAGATTACAAAACACACAAAAATAAAATACAGAAATCACGTCTAAGTTTTCCACATCTGCTCACCGCTCAAAACTTGCTTCTGTTCCATAACAGATTATCAATTTCCATTGCTGTCTTCTAATCTGTATTGGGCTCCACCCATGCACCTGATGCTATATAAAACTAAGGACTGCAAAGGGTGAATTCATATGGCAAATATGCCATTTACTGTACCAATCATATTGCGTCCAACTTTCACCTATAGTCCAATATTGCATACAGGCAAATAATCAGACACAAAAAAACATTAACCAACTGTTTGGGAACGAATAGAAAAAAAAAATACTGTCTTTTTTTAACAGGATGTGGTACTTATTTTTTCCCCTTTCCCAGGCAGGTCATTAGAAAGCTCTTCGTAAAGGCTCTTTTACTTAAAGCTTTAAATGAAGACACTTAATTCACTGGAGAAGAGATGGCACTTCAGGTACTCATGAAAGAAGCAACAAAATAAGCGTAGGAGTATGCCAAGGGAGTTGTTAAGAGTACGCTTCAAGAGGAGTGAAGGGGGTGGAAGTGTAGGAAGAGACAAGAACAGACGTAGGCTGAAACCTGAAGAGTTTGCATTAAGAAATGCAAACTCAATACATAAGTAGTAAAAAGTCACAGGGGATGCAATATCAGAGGAGGTACAGAGGAAGGCAGGAGTGATGGCAATTTGGATGAATTTTACAAATCAATCAAGTAACCAGAAGAGGGAAGGAAAAAAAAAAAGCTATTTTGCCTGTGGCAGAACTAAGGCAGAACGATGCTCAAGCGTGACTAGAGAGATTAGAACCAAGAAGAGTAAAACCATCAGTAAATCGAGGTATCAAAACACACAGTGAGAACTGCTCTCCCATCACAAGCAAAAGTACAAATCATATACTGAAAACTGCTTCGGAAAAACATTTTAGGAGCAATTTTCTCTAGCAATTGAAAAGAAGGAAGAGAATTAAGAGAATGTACCTGTTGGGAACTCTTGAATAAAAACGTTGTAGGGAACAACTTAATTAATTTCTCTTCTCTGTTTAAATAAACTGCAAGCCAAGCAACTGTTTTCTGACGCATTCACATTACGGGCACAACCCAAACACATTGCAGTGGTCTACCCTTGAGCTTGTAAACTGGAAACCCAAAAGGAGATGCGTGTTCCAGCAGCACACCGAGCTGTGTGTAGCCTCACCTTACAAGCAGCAGCAGCAATGTGTTTAGGCTGTGCTGCACCAAGTTCCACAGACATGCTCTTTTACTGCCTCCATGAGGAGATCCACACGCACTGTCACAGACTGTAAAATATTTTCTGGCAGACCACTTGCAGCCTGAACTTTAATATCCCCTAGGGATGCTGCCAGTGAATGGATTTCACAAAAGAGCAAAATAAATAGTATCAGTTTTAACAGCAACTGACTTGCAAAGTGTTTTTTAGTTTATCGGGAAAAAGAAAATAACATATACCGTTACCATTACTGTTAGCAATATAATGTATTTTACTCTTACTATATGGAAAAGAAAAACCTTCAGCAATAACTTTTTTATGTGAAACACACCTCCCAATGAAACACATCTGGTGTGGGGAAGAGAGCAACCACCAACCAAAACACAGTATAACAAACATGAGCAACTTTTTTTGTAACAAAAAAATGGCATCAAGCCTTTCATATTCTTCAGGCGATATCTATAGCAAACAGTCCACCAACAAAAGGTCAGAATCTAGTCATACTATTCAGGAAAAAACATTAGTCAACCTACTGGGAAAGGCCTACACTATAATAGGTTAAAAAATTCCTATCTAGGCCACTCCCTTATATCACAGAATCCTTGAGACTGGAAGAGACCTCTTGAGACCACCTCGTCCAACCTTCTGCACAAGCAGAGCCACAGAGCAGGTCACCATATCCACTGCGTAATCGTAAAGAATAAAATACACACATAAAGGAATTTCTTACATCTTAACTAACTCGAAGCATTAACAAATGGGACAGTACTTGCCTTTTTTTTTTTTCCCAAAAGTATGAACAAAAGCAAAAAAAAATGGACTAAGTGCCACTTTTACCATGTGCTGTCCTGCAGGGAAAGTATCCCTGCAGCGCCTGCGGATATAATTGCCTCGGATTCTAACACATCTTGAGATGGACCATCTATGATTACAATCCAAGCAGGCCTGTGGACAGCTTTTCTATACTGAGCATGCCCACCGGTATCACTTGTTGTACAAGAAATGGCCTACGGGTCTGTTTGTAAAGAGAGGTCACATAAAAGGCAATGCTTCATAAGGTTTGAAGTACAGTTCATAGAAAATAAGACTCACTTGCCACCCCAGATGCAATTCCATAAAGTAGTCCACCTCCATCTGTTTGCTGCTGAAAGACATGGGTCCCTGGAGGAGGGCTTCTTTCTTGCCTAATGAAATTATATAGTAAAGTTTTCACAAGTCTGCTGGTATACGGGAGACTGAAAAGAAAAAGAAAACAGCTTTAGTTGACTCACAACTTGCACAATTTGGCACAACAAAGCCCAGGCAGGGTGCAAAGGCTGGTGTTTGGCACTAAACACAGACAGTAACTCTCCCAGTCTTGAGCAGACTGGAAAGGGAAAGAACGCCAAGGTTTTGCCCATGCAAAGCTGCACTTACTTCAGCAGCGCTCTGCACCAGCGCCTTCAACAGCAGTATCATGGAAATGATTTTTTGTTTTCCTTTTGTCATACTACTATTAAATCAATGATTTAATTTGTGGAATCACTGTATTCTTTTACCTCAAGACACAACTGGAAAAATTTTTACTCAAGGGAAAGAAACATTCTATTTGTTTAAGGCTTCATGCTTTGGTTACACAGAACAGGTAACAATAGTATTTCTCCACACACACCCCCAATGTTTTTGTCTGTGTGTGCAGCTGGAGCCAATTTGCAGAGACCAATGAAACATCTGACCTCACATCAATGATTCTGACAAACTCATGTAAAATTTGTTGGATTTAAATAAAAGCTTACAGTATTTCCAAAACAGAGAAGGATTTCCACGGAAGCAAAGAGCTGCTGCCTGTTCCCATATGATTCAGAGGTAAATAGACAGGGGCTTACAATGAATTCCAGTCCCCTCTAACCAGTATGCCCCCAACTCTTCACATTGCCCTAGATTACCAGACAAAAAATTCCAACCCCCCTCTCCAGAGTAGCTGCTACTCCCAACTCAGATCTCTTCGACCACGTACTGCTTTTTCTCACAAACATAGAATCATAGAATTATTTGGTTGGAAAAGACCTTTAAGATCATCAAGTCCAACCATTCCCCTACCCCTGCCATCCCACCTCCAAACCCTGGCCCTCAGCACCTCGGCTGCCTGGCTGTTAAATCCCCCCAGGGGTGGGGACTCGACCGTTCCAGTACTTGACAACCCTTTTGGGGAAGGAATTGTTCCCCATGCCCAACCTCACTCTGCCCTGGCACAACTTGAGGCCCTTGCCCCTCGTCCCATCGCCCCTTCCCTGGGAGCAGAGCCCGACCCCCCCGGCTCCCCCCTCCTCTCAGGCAGTTGTAGGCAGCGATGAGGGCTCCCCTCAGCCTCCTCTGCTCTAGGCTGAACCCCCCC
>JADKXX010025238.1:0-10016 GCA_017310255.1 Butorides virescens
GCTCAGGGGCAAGAGCACACCGCAACCAACCCCCCCAGCCTTACGTGCCCCAGCGCAGTGACAAAAGGTGCACGTCACATGGCCGTGTTGGCCCCGTGCTTTTCGTCCTAATGCCAAGCACCCACTAGGAGGGGTGGGGGCTGTCACCATCCCAGGCCTCTGGTGTCGCTGCTGTCCCCCAGCCTGTCACTGCCCCATGTCCTATACACCCTCAGGCCACTCACTGCTTGGTGTCCCCTCCTGTCACCCTCTGGGCCTGTGGTGTCCCATCCTGTCAACCCTTGGGCTGTCACTAACTACTGTCCCCTCCTGTCACCCCACGGGCTGTCACCACACGGTGTCCCCTCCTGTCAGCAGCCAGCCAGGCCAAGGCAGCCTGGGGGACACACAGCGGGCTTTCACGTCTGGCACTCGGCTGCCCGTGCCCCAGGGCCAGTGAAGGGAGGGGACATCTCAGGGTGCTGGAGTGTTTCTTGTTGCATTTATGGAAAGTTCAGTCTCAGAAGCCAACGAACGTTCATGGTTATGGCCATAAACCAAGGGACTTCCCCACTGGGGCACATCCACAGTGGCTTGAGCTCTGGAGAGGAGGACTAAAAAGTAAGGAATGAGCCATGAGCGTTAGGAGGTGCCCTCAGCCCCAGGGCTGCAGCACAGAGCCAGCACCAGCTGGGGCTTTGCTGGGAAAAGCCAGGCAGGGGTGACCCTGACACCCCACACGTGTACCCAGCCCCAGGATCGGGAAACCTGTCCCCCTGCCCAACGCCACCATGGGATCCAGAAAGAAGCGCCGTGGTCCTGAGCCATCTCTCCATGGACGAGTCTGTAACCAGAGGCCTAAGAGGAAAGAAAATTGTCCAGAATTAAGTTGTGCTCAGGAATGCGCAGGCAGCATGATTTTTGGAGGTGCCTGGCAGTGTCGTTCCTGGGGAGCGCTCAAGGAACAGGGCGGCTGCCTGTACCTGCAGGCAGGAGATGGAGTGTGGGCAGCAGGAGTGAGCGGTGGTTTGTGTGGCTGTGGAATGGCTTCGGGCTTTGAATGTGCCCAGCCTGGTAAGCCTGGTGCCTTTGTCCTTACAGGTGGTATTTAGAGCTTAAAATGAACCCTCCCAAGATGGCCAGCAAGAAGGGGGGCAGACTCTCCCAAGATGGTGGCCATGATGGAGGGCATTCCTTCCCAAGATGGAGGCCAAGAGGGAGGGCAGACCCTCTCAAGATTGTGGCCAATATGTGGACCCCACCAAGATGTTGGCCAAGAGGGGTGGATGGACCCCACAATGATGGCGGCCAAGAGTGGGGATTGATCCCGGCACCACGATGGTGGCCAAGAGGGGGGATGGATCCCAGCACCAAAATGCTGGTCCCAGGCAGGGGGGTCTCACCCATCGCGGGCATCCAGCACATGGCGGGCGTCCTCCAGGGCCACCCGGGCACGGCCGGTGTCTTCCTGGGGGAAGGCCAGCAGCAGGGCGGCCTGCGCCCCTGCAAGCGCCAGACCTGTGAGGCGCAGAGGCGAAAGGAGCCGTGGGGCCGGCCCCACAGCGGGCATGGGGCAGGCTTGCCCCTCCATCCTCCTCCTCCTCACCTGGGAGCTGGGGGCGAAGCGCGGGAGGGCGATGTCGGCCGGGCTCCTCAAGAAGAGCTTCTGCTGCAGGCGCATCTGTGGGGAGGGAAGGAGGTGGCCAGCAATGGCGTCGGAGGATGAAGGTGCCACAACCAACATGGCGGCCAGGATCCCGCCCCAAAATGTCAGGTTATGAGGGGAAAAAATATTGGCGTGATGAGAGGGGGAAGCCTGTTTATAAACATGGCATCTCCCTTCCTAAAATTTTATGGATATGAGGTGAGGGGGTTCCTCCCTTCCAGATATTTTACGGATATGAGGTGAGGAGGTTCCTCCTTTCCACCATTTATGGATATAAAGTGAGGGGGGTCCCTCCTTTCCTCCACTGTGTGGGTTTCAAGGTGAGGGAGGTCCCTGCATTTTGCCATTTTAGGGGTTCAAGGTGAGGGGGGTCCCTGCCTTCCAAATATTTTATAACTATAAGGTGGTGGTGGGGGGTGTCCCTCCCTTCCACAATTTCCAGGTTGTGGGGGTATGCGTGGGGCCCCCCCATTCTGTGGGGCTGGAGGGGCTCCTACCTGTGCCCCGGCACGCCTGGCGAAGGACAGTGGGCAGCCCCCGTGGGGAGAGTGCCGGGGGCTCCGTCCGTCCCTCTGGCCGCAGGAGGATGCCCGGGGCCACGCCAGCACAGGGCGTCTCTCCTCCTCACCGCCCAGGGGAAGGCCAGGCCTGAGGAAGGGCCTGGCTGCTGGGCCCACCCGGCAACAGCCGTGCCATTGGCTGTGGCTGAGCCAATCAGCAGTGCCGGAGGCAGCCTGTCAGTCACAGCTGGCATGGGCCGGGGCCAGAGGTGGCAGAGGCTGAGGGGCCTGAGGAGAAATTGGTGAGAGCCGGGCGGGGGGCAGCCGGGGAGAGGGGGGCTGGGGCTGGGGGGTCCGGGGTGGCTGCGGGGTGGCTGCGGGGTGGCTGCGGGGTGGCTGTGGGTGTGGGTGTGTGGGGGCTGTGGGGCCAGGGGGGCTGCAGGAGCAGGGATGTGGGGGTGCAGCTGGGCCCTGGGGCAGGGAGCTGGAGACCTCCGCAGCCATAGGCCCTGCCGTGGCCCAGCTCAGCAGCCCCGGCCCCAGTGCTCAGCCCCAGGGACAGCCCCCCCAGCAGGGTCAGAGCGGTTCCTGTGCTGCCCCGAGGGTCAGCAGCCCCAGCCCTGGCAGCTGGAGGTTGGTGCTTCATGCCCGTGGCCGGGGGCAGGGGGAGCGGCCTCCTCTCCCACGGGCGGCTCCAGGCGTGGGGGCAGGCGTGCTGTGGTGGGCACAGAGCGGGTGCCTTGGCTGTCCCCAGGCCTTCGTGTGGGTCGCGTGTGCGTGGACAGCCCCTCCTCTGTGGAGAGCCTTGGATAGCTGGGGATTTCCAGACATGGAAGGTGTCTCTCCCTCCTGGTGGGAGCACGTGCCGGGGCTTTGCTGTCAGACGAGCAGACGGGGAGTGCTGCTGGTTGGATGCAGCTCCCTTGGCCAATGCTTGTGCCCCTCTGTCAGCCCCGAGGTCTGGTACGTGCCTTTCACCCAACCAAAGTAGTGGTGCCAGCTTTTGGGAAGTGGGGGTACCGAGGGCGGAAGGTTTTTCCCTCAGCTGGGAAGTCCAGTCAACCCATGGCAAGAACCTAATAGCTGTTAGCCCCAATACAGAAAAAGACTACAAGTTTCTCTGTCAGGAGTACGGCTAGAGATCTGTCATCGTTTTATTTTAGCTTACTTGGTTTTTTTGAAAAAAGCTGTAACACTGTGTTTCTACTTGGAGAAGAGATTGGAGCGAGGTAGCTTTACTAAATGGATCTGTAAATAAAGCAATGGGTGTTGTAACCTGGGCCCCTGTCTAAATGGGGTAAAACGCCCCTGAACAAGTATTTAAAAACAACAAACTTTTAGAAAGTTGAGAAAATCCTTGTGCAGCCCCGTGAACAGCAAACGGGAAGCAAATGGGAGGTGTATTCCTGCAGTTCTTGTGCAGTGCATTTGCACTTGTCTTGCTCTAAGGAGTCGGCAGAGAGGGTTTAACAGCAAATCAATGGTGGAAAACCCTGGGAGCGCTGCAGGAGCAGCTGTAGCACGGTGCAGGACCCCGTGTGTGTTCTTAGGGAGGCGTTGCGCTGGGGTGGTCTTTCAGGCCTTGAGGCGGCTGAGCAAAAATGAGCTTGTGTTGCCTGGCATGGACCAAATGTGGTAGAAAGAGATGTGGGAGGTGCTGTTAGTGTTCAAAGTTGGAGAGGGTTTTGTTGAGATCATGTGGGTCAGGGGAGTAGTTTTGTTTGTTAGCCTTTTCAGTCTGTAAGATGTACAGAAAACCCAGCTGTAATTAAGGGTGGAAGGCAGCTTGCTTGTGACGTGGCTCACGGGTTAGCGTTCTTGCCCCTTCTGGTGTTCCAACTGTGTTTTAAGTTGCTTAGTGTGACTTAAACAGGCTGTCTTGCATTTTACGGCATAAGTACTCAAAGTAGGTGGCTTACATCAACAGTGATGAAGATGAAAAACCAATTCTTGAGACAAGCTTTAAATAAAAGCTGAGTTGTTCTTTCCAGATTTTGGGGAAAACCACAATACCTGATACATCCTGAAAATGTTTAACAAACCCTTTGGAACCGCATTTGGTGGCGGCACTGGCTTTGGGACAACTTCAACTTTTGGACAAAGTAAGTAATACGTCTCAAGGGACTTTTCAGTACCTGATGTGTTCTTCTCCTGGGGGTGCAGCTGGAGGTGCTGGTTCTGTGTGTTGGATGGAACTGGAGTGCTGCTAGGCTGCCCATCTCACTCGCTTTGCAGTGAATCAGGTTCAGGACCCCAGGCCTCTCCACTAACCAAGCTTTTAATTTGGGTAGATAACCAGGATTCCAGGTAGAGTCGCTGATACTTCCTTTTATAGAAGGAGGGGAAACTCGAATGCTTAGGTAAAGGCTATCTTGCTGGGGAGGGGAGGAGATTCTTTCAGTCAGGACTGTACTTGTTGGGAAGGCTTGGACGGAGAAAGCATGCAATGCTGTGGAGTGTCTTCTGGATATACACATTGTAAATACCACAGTGAGTGCGTTTTTAGCCATTAAAGCAGACTACAAAGGAGTGCGTATGCCCTGTTCATTAGGAAGGAAAGAATAATTCTGTTTGTATTGTTCCGAAACCAAGGTATGGAAAGAGCAGCTTCCAGGTGCCATAAAAAGTGGTGGAGCCTTGCAGAGGACCATCTTTACATTCTGTAAGAGTGGCTGACTCAAACAGCGTAGCCTTTTGCTTCGGGAGCTCTGTAGATGTATTAGTTGTACCGCTTCACATATCCCAGGTGCTGATGTACAGGTAGTCACGCGCAAACTCCTTTTGGAAAGTTCAAAAGGCAGGGACAGCATTTAGTTTCTAGCAGACGTGTTTAATACCTGGCTGCCTCTAAACTGTAATGCTGATTGTCAGGAGTGGAATGAAACTGGCTGCTGTATTTCCCGGGGAGATGGGTTAGGGGCAGTCTCCTACAGCAGAATATTGCATTAGCAGGCTACAGCTTTACAGCACTGCTGTAAATTTATTTTTTTTTTCCCCTAGCAGTTTCTTCCATTTCCAAACTATCTTGTAAGTTGAATACAATATTTGGGTTTAAGTTTTAAAATTCAGGTTTGTTTTAATGCTGATTTTTTTTTTTTAAAGACTTTGGAACTAGTACCAGCAGTGGAGGTGTCTTTGGAACCACTAATAGAGCTTCCAATCCCCTGGCGAGTACATCTGGGTCTCTTTTTGGCACAATTGGTTTTAGTCCTGCTCCAACAGGCACGACTATTAAGTTTAACGTAAGTTCTGGTTTTCCTTCTTAACCAAGCCTGTTTACTGCAGGAAGCGTCACATTTGGCAGTTACTCTCCTAGTCACCGAGCTGGAATTTAAAAATGAGTAGTTCATAGGCAAGTATGCAGTGTTCTGAAATGATGAGGAAACATCCCCTTTGGTGGAACTGTTGTGGTACAAATCACGGCCCTCTTCATTTCTAGACCGAGATGATTGAACAGGCTGAGACTGTGTTATTTCTGGACGTAGACAGAACGGTGATGATCAGCTTGAGCAGTCCAAGTGGCGTTGATGTAGACTTTCACAGTACGATTTAAAAAATGGGGGCTAAGAAAATCCATGAGTAGCTCGAGGATTTCTGTCACAAACTTAGGTAAACCATTTTTAAAGTGAAAGTGCAGAATGAATTGCACCATGTTGTTTTGTGTGTTATTGGGGTAAATTCCACTATGGATTGCTCGTGAAGGCGCCCCGTCGCTGGGGGAGGCCACAGCTGCACAGATAACAGTAATACACTGCCGCAGGTCCTGTGCTGAACTTGGGGTTTAACAGCATCTGCCGAGAGAGCACTGACTGCTTTATCAGAAGTCGTACCTGGGTTTTAAACTTGATCTCTTATCCTCTTCTCTTCCAGCCGCCAACCGGCACAGATACTGAGGTAAAATCTGGAGTTAGCACTACCATCAATACCAAGTACCAGTGTATTACTTCTATGAAAGAATATAAACACAAATCTCTCGAGGTCAGTCAATGAGTGTTCAAACACGCTTTTCTTGTTTGGCTGTTCATTAGCCTTGGTTTAGTAGAGCTTTCTTTGCCGGTAGTCTCTTCTGTGCTCATTAATATGAGTACAGCCTTCAATATCTGCATCACTCACAGAAGAGAGGTATCATCACGTAAAACATTTAATGCTTTGCCATATTAATTGCGTTTTGTTTCTAAATTTTAACACTGCAATTTCAGAAGAGCTGAAATTCCATCTCGCCATAGACCAGAAAGGCAGGAGATCCTGCTGGGAGCAATCCTTCACCTCAGCTCAGGATAATAATGGAATGTTGGGCAAAACTGAGAGTTTATGTTAAACTGCTGTTCCCAAGGATTTAACCTGAAGCCTTTCCATTCAAGCTGGCTTGTTTGATACTTCAAAACAGGTCTTCTACTCAAAAGATTTGAAAAAGCTGTGGGAAGTAAAATTGAAGCCCAAACATGAACCTAAGTTTAAGTCCTGTTTATGGTATCCTTCTTTTTAAAAACGCAGGTGTTTCGGCTTCTTAGTGATACCTTCATCTTGGTGTGGGCTTGAACGCTGTGTAAGCGTGCCAGTGGCACTGTTCTAACCTTATCCTGGGTGAAAAGAACATGCAAAGTGATCTGGATTTTCCTTTCCCAGGAACTCCGTTTGGAAGACTACCAGGCAAATAGGAAAGGGCCCTCCAATCCTGTAGGAGCAGGAGCAGCTGCAGGTTTGTTTGGGTCTTCTGCTGCGACATTCAGTACAGGTATGACGGGAACTTTTGGCTTTCCTGCTACTGACACAGGCTTTTCGTATGGACAGAGTAAAACTGCTTTTGGAAGCCGTAAGTACTGCCACTCTGCTGTCGCTGCTGTGGCCAGAAACACAAAGACTCTGTTGAGCTATTTTAAAATTCTGTGACCAAAAAACATGAGGAAACACTGGTGTGAGCTCAGCATTTTACTAACTGTATGATCAACGCTGGGTAATCTGTTCTTTGCCATAGAAGTCTCTCTTTACTTACTCTACAGTGACTGCAAACTTCCTCTGCATCCTCCAAGTTTTGCTGGAAAACAATTCGTTAGAGCATCTGGCTTGACAAGAAAGTCAGCTCGTTCACATGGGTGATTAAAAAATTTGAAGCAAAAGCAGCAGGATATTGCTAGCGATCGGTAGGGTGATGGCATCAACTGGTTAATGGTGAAGTGAAGATTCTACTTCCGCTAATGAGTGAGCATAAATTCCCTGGAAATGGACAAATTAATTTATAGTAGCCCAGCCAGGCTTGGCCAGGAGCTTTTCTCCACTGTAGAGACGGGTTAAGAGTATGGACCTGTTACGTTGTGCCATCCTGGTTTCGCGCTGTCCTTTTTGGCATTCTTGGTGAAAAAGTAAAAGCCAGGTGTGAAGTAACTTAATTCACGTAAGCGCTTGCACGTCTGGTAGCTGCAGGTCAGTTGGGCTGAGCAGTCAGTGGGCCTTTTTGAATTTAACGTGAAAGAAACGGTGCTAAAAAGTGCAAACACAAATTCTATTCGTTTCTGCTGCAAACTTAATTGTAAGTAGGTACTTGTATTTGTGGAATTTGACTGTAAAGAGAAGATCAAAATCCTACAGTCTGGAGAAACGGAAGCGGTTATCTGCTTGGGTCAGAATTGAGCCTGTCCTTAATGACAGGCAGTGCTGGGCTTAATCTCTGGGCTTGCTTGAGGCCTGTGCGGGCCTGATACCCGAGCTGCTATCCTTGAGAAAGGTGAGCGTACAGGGGGCTGTATTCCTCTGCGCCCCACAAAGGTACGGTTCGTTGAAATACCAGGACTTCATGTGCAGTCAGCTCCAAAGACAGTGCCTAGTTCTGCAGAGACGGCAAGGGCAGTTGTGAGGAGGAGCAACAGCCCTCGTCCATGCGTGTAGCGTTTTTACCACATCACATGTAAACATCCCCTTTCCTTCGGGGAGAAAAAGGGAGAAGGTGTTTAAAGCTCAGGCGGCAGTTTCTGTGGTAGGAGTTGTGTGGGTTATAGGACAGAACCGGTGTGTGGGGCGCTGGCTGCCTGCCCACGGCTCGTCCCGTGAGCTCTTTCCTGGCACCCGTGGCACAGTTTTCTTTGTAGAGCGGAGAAGCAGCTGACTGTATCAAAGCTGGCATCTTTTTGGTCAGATGTCTCTGTGAGGTAAACTTGCTGGTGATTCTTTGGTGTTATGCTCGCACTGACTTTAGGACAAAGAGAAGCCAAGGAAATACCTAACATGAACGACTTCCATCTGAACGCAGATGCCGTGCGGTATTGATGATGCTGGGTGTTTTGCTGTTCCACTGAATCTTTTCTCCTGTTGGAATGTGCTGAGTGTGGAAGCGCAGTGGGTTGGGATAGAATCATAGAATGGTTTAGGTTGGAAAAGCCCTTTAATATCACCAAGCCCAATCGTTCCCCTAACCCTGCCATCCCACCACTGAACCCTGTCCCTAAGCACCTCGTCTGCCTGGCTGTTAAATACTCCTGGGGATGTGGACTCGACCGCTCCCCTGGGCAGCCCCTTCCAGTGCTTGATAAATGCTTGAGGGTTTCTTAACCAATGTGTTTGTGTGTTGTAGGTATGCCTGGCTTTGGTCAGCAGCCTCAAACGACAAGTCTGTTTAACAACCCATTTGGTGGGGCCACAACAACGCAGAACACTGGCTTTTCTCGTGGTAATACCAGCACTCTAGGGCAGCCGAACACAAACACAATGGTAAGAGAAATTGTTTGAACCCTTAACGGTTTAAGCTGTGCTATAGCTACTCCAGCTAGACAGAGGAGGCTGCGATACAGTGCGATACAGCTTCAGATCTTCCTTGAATTGCAGTACAGCTTCGTAAAACCAGGATGCAAAGCTCTGAACACTGCTCTCTGAGCTAGCAACTTCCTACCAGTCCAAAGTTTGCATTCATAACTGGACAGCGATAGAGCTTTTAACAAACACCTTTTCCTATTCCCTTCTTTAAGCAGTCTGCTCTGTCAATTCAAGTATTTCCGGTCATGTTCACACAGGCAATATAATTCCATTATTGACATTCCGTGGGAATTCACTCACAATTCTGTACTCTCTGGTGACTGAATGAGCAGCATTCATGGGCTCGTGTGATAGAAAGATGCTACGTAGCCATGACTTGTTGCATAGTCCCAAACGGGACTTTGGCTCCAAACAGACTGTATTCTTTCCGAATGTGTTGTGCCTTCTCCCAGAAAACACTGTGCAATGTTTCTTTCCCATTTCCCTCACTCAAAGTGATGAAATTCCAATACCCTTTGAAGCTTGGAGCATAAATTCTTTGATTTTTTTTGTTTTTATTTATTTCCTGTTTGTAACTACCTTCTTGGAGAATGACTGAAGCTTCTGAAATGCTTTTTGCCCATCTCCTGCCGCCAGCAAAAGGGATAATGTTGTAGCATCGTTTTATTAACTGACTTTGTATGTCGATTCTGCTCTCGTCAGTGCAAGACTTGGAAAAGCGTAGCAGCGCTATCTTAACCTAGTTCTCATTTGTAGGGTCTCTTTGGGGTAACCCAGCCCTGGCAGCCTGGAGGCCAGTTTGGAACAGCTGCCAGTACAAATGCTGGTACTGGATTTGGAACCGGAACTGGTCTTTTTGGACAACCTAACACAGGATTTGGAGTTGGCGGTGCGGTATGCATGTACCTTAATGATAAAAAAAAAGGAAAAGTGTTTAAAAAAAAAAAAAAAAAAAAAGGAAAATAAACCCAAAAGGCTTAGAGTCGTGCTCCTGGCTGCTGTGAAAGTAGCGTTGTCTTAAGAGTTAAGATGCAAAACCAGGGTGATTTTGTGTAAACTGAAGGGTACGATACAAGCGTGTGCAATAGACCTAGTGTCACACAAACCATTTGACAAGCAATGTCCTG